>CM061920.1:273832568-273848487 GCA_031002005.1 Vandiemenella viatica
GGTGATATTTGTTTCTGTGCAAATAAAATGTTTACATTGGACTTGTATAGCAAAACGAAAGTGTTTCCATAACAGAAAAAATATCCGAAAAGCTACTTATTGAATAAAAAAAGTTTAGTGATATCTCTGTGACATCTGCTGCTACAATCTAGGGACTTTCTCATACGCGCTACCACTTTAACCACCAAATTCCGAAAAATTATTCTTAATTTATGATTTTACGTAACTGGAGACCTTAATCTTTAAAACGATATGATATTTATCGATTTTGGCTAGGTTTCGAAGAAGATATATGGCTTGTAATATAAAAAAAACATGCTGTAATATTGATACTTTTGCCCTTTAAGGGTCGAATTCAAAAATTTCTTTATAAAATATGGTCTGATCAAAGCAGCCACCTTGGTCTTTAACCCTTTCCTCCCTGACGGTACTTATAAGTACCACTGTATTTACCACCATATAATTCGACAATACCAGTGTCCACTGCATTGATAAGCCTGTTGATGTATTGCTGTATGATTAAATCAGACAATGACAACATTTATTTTTAAATTTCTGCGGGAAATTGCCGAAAAATTAATTTTCTAAGTTTTCAGCATACAGACCAAAAAAAAAAGTGGTACATTACTATGAATACAATGTAAGATTTGGAAACTGTCTTTAAATTGTAAACATCTGATGAAGATGTGAAGTATGTAGAACGAAGAAAATACAGTAAAAACATCATTCCAAATGTTGCACTACAATGTCGTTTGTGTCTGAATGAGCAAAAATAATTTTTTTTTAATATCGTAAAGCAAATATTTCATACCAATATGAACATAATTGATTTCAATTGCTATTTCTGTACATCATGTGATACACAAAGTCCCTGACGGTACTTATAAGTAACGGCTTAGTAATTAGCACTTAGAGTTCCAAAAAAATTTGAAAAAAATATGTGTGTTTAATTTCAAGTACCTTTATACAAATATATAATTGAAATTATAAATTTCCCTTTTTTTTCCAATATCCGGTAGGAAAGGGTTAAAATGATACCCCATTTATCAATTTCGGTTGGTTATCGAGCGAGGTAAAAAACAAATGTGGTAGAAATGAATGATTTTTGCCCCTTAAGGGTTGAATTTGGAGAAAGTTTTTTCTTAAAGTGGATAATTTAATATTTAAAATGATACCTCATTTATTAATTTCGGTTAGGTATCTAGGGAAATAAATAGTTCGTGACAGAAAAATGTAGAAATATAAATACTTTTTCCCTCCAAGGTTAGAATTTTTGAAAAATTTCTTTCTTAAAATGTGGTGTGACGGAACCTAAGTCCTTTTGAAGAACTTAATCTTTAAAATGATACCTTGTTTATCAATTTTGATTAATTATCAAGGGAGATAAATGACTCGAGACACAAAAAACGCATTTTAGAAATACTGACTGATATTTATGCCCTTTAAGAGTTCAATTCAGAAAAATTTATTTCTTAAAATGTGATGTTACCACAGCGGAAACCTTAATTTTTAGAATGATACCACTTTTATCTATTTCGGTTAGATATTAATGGAGATAAATGGCTCGTGACACTAAAATACACTGTAGAACCATTTATACTTTTTCCCTTTAAGGGTTGAATTCCAAAAAACTTCTTTCTTAAAATATGATGTCACCAAGCTGAGACATTACTCCTCACAATCTTACTTGATTTTTCGATTTTGGTTAGATAACCAGGGAGATAGATGGCTCGCGGTACAAAAAAAGCATTTTAGAAAAATTGACATTTTTGCCCTTTAAGGGTCGAATTACAAAAGATTCCTTTCTTAAAATATAATGTTACCATGGCGGAAAATCTTAGTCTTTAATATGACACCTCATTTATCTGTGTCGGTTGTATATGAAGTGAGATAAATGGCTCGTGACACAAAAACGCATTGCAAAAATATTGATACTTTTGCCCTTTTGTTTAGTATATGACAGCACTAAAGCAGAGATCTTAATCTTTAAAATGATACTTCATTAAACGGTTTCAGATAAGTATCCAGGGAGATAAATGACTCGTAACACAGAAAACAGCATTTTAGACATATTAACATTTTTGCTCTTCAAGGGTCGAATTCCGAAAACTTTCTTTCTTAAAATATGATGTGTCTAAAGTGGAGACCATAAGCTTTAATATGACACCTCATTCATTGTTTTCGGTTAAGTATGAAGGAAGATACATGCTTGTGACAAAAAAATACCTTATAGAAATAATAAATATGATATGTTTCGAACATGTTCTGAATCTGTGCAGTGTACTATATTTAGGTTTTTGTAAATTTGCGTATTCATTTTGCTGTCACTTTTACGCTATTGCTTTGCATAGTGACAATTAAGCATTACACTTGTAAGAAAATATGTCATCAGACTCCAACTAAGTTGAGAAAACAAGAGTGTGCTTGTGGCTGATAAATCTTAGAAAGTCAGAGCATGCCTGGAAAAAGACATATGGTGTTCTCACTTTTGTTGAACATCCTACATTACGCATCATTTCTGTGTGTTTTATTTGATCAACAACATAAAAATGGAGTAAGAAAAATTACCATGAGCCACTATTAACAAAAAAGGAAAAGAAATACCCATCATTCACCATTAGCAGCAACAAAAAAACACTTCACAAACACACACACACACACACACACATACACACACACAATATTTTGGGCTATGCCCTAACTCGTGAAAACATCTGACAAAAGGGCATAGAAGTAAGAGAATCAGATGTCTATATGGCGAAAACTCATTATAAACTTTATTATAAAATACTAAGAAATGTAATTAAGGAAACCCAAGAATATGTACGTATCAGTGGAAATAAAGAATTCGGGTAATAAAATGAAAACTGTATGGAATATAATGAAAGTTTAATCAGGAAAATCTGTAAAATCGCTCTAAAGAGATAAAAACAAAACAAAATAAGATCTGTGCATAGTGAAGTAGGCAAAATCTGTAATGTATGCTACAGACTTTTTACTTCAGTTGTAGAAATTAGGCATAGAAAAACATTCCCCAGATAGTTTAATAAGGCTTCTTCAGACAGCTATCTCAAATAAATTTTTGGAGATGCAATTGCCACCAGTAACAGTCTCAGAAATAAATTAATTTGTAATGCAATTAAAACCTAAAACTGTTACAGCTATAACAATGTTACATGTAAATTACTAAAAAAAAAAGTTTTACATTTTATCCCATCATGAATCCTTAATACAAGTTGTACTTACAAACAGACTAAAACATGCAGTTTAAAACTGTTATTTAGAAAAGGGCAAGTGAAATGTGTAGATAACTACTGTCCCATTTCTTTACTTACAGGAATCGCTCAGACATTTGTAAAAGTAATCAATCATAGAGTTATAAAACATCTTACACACATAATATTCTCACCACTTCACAGCTTGGATTCCCAAAAAAGTCATCCACATATAATCATTTTTGCATAACACATTTGAGGAACTGGATAGTACAATTTTTTGTGATCTTGTAAAATCATTTTACTGTGTGGATCTTGAATTAATTTTGAAAAAAAAAAGAATAATTTAGTATTTAAGGAACCACAGGTAACTGGTTTAAAACCATATATAGAAAGCCGAATATAAAAAGTTTCTCTTTTTGATTCTAAAATCAATAAAGATGCTTCATCAGACTGGGAAATTCCACATGGCTCTGTACTAGGACCCACTTCTGATCTTCCTGGAAACTTAACTGACAAGAGCAGATGACACTAGCCTGACTATGAGAAAAACACCAAACAGTAATATAGAATTTAATTCAAATGAAGTTCTTAGTAATGTTGCAAACTGGTTTAAGAAAACTCTTTATAATTAAATTTTAATAAAACACATTATGTTAGGCTTAAAACAAAAAAATATGCACAATAGGATAAACAGGTAAGCTATAAAAATAACATAATCTTGGAAACAAAGAGTATAAAACTCGTCAGATGAAAAACTCGGCTGGCAAGAACATATCACATTATGACTGAAGAAGTGAAGTAGTGTCACCTTTGCAATAAGAACACTTTCTCTAACAGTAGATCTAGAATTAACAAAACAGGTATACTACTCTAACTTTCATTCAGAAATTTCTTGGAAAAATTCATCAAAAACTAAAAAAGTATCCACAGCACAGATAAGAGCAATTAGGATGCTGTGTAGGGTAAAGACAACCGTTTCAAAGCTCAATATTCTATTATCTCATGTGTTTTGTAATAGAACATTTTAACTTGTTTATATCTAATTCACAGGTACACAATTTCAATACAAAAAGCAAACATAACTTGTACAAACATAAACATTAGTTCAAGAAGTAGTTAATTATTCTGGGACACTTCCTAAAAGTATAAAATAAACAAACATTTAAAGAAAAACTGAGAGATAATCTTATTTGGAAACTACTTCCACACCATTTAAAATGTGGAAAAAAGAATTAATTGTTACTAATATGACTTTTTAATAATTCAGTTGTAAGAATTAATTTTTATTTTTTATTTTGTTTAATATTTTTGTCTTTAAAACATAAGTTTTACTTTGATTATTATTTGTATTGTATGTATTTATATTACTCATGACATATTTCACATCCCAGAGATCCTTCCTCAGATCTATGGAACAAGATTAATAAATAAATAAATAGCACAAAATACTGTTGGTTCATACATTTCTATTTTCACAAGCAAGGCTATAGGCCAAATCAGTCACTTATTTATATTTTCATGAGTATGGCATAGCTTGAAATGTTCTACTTCTTCTTTTTGCTTTTGTAGTATTTTTGATACTGCTACCCTACTCCCTTTAACTTTAGTGCGTGATGGGAATAACAATGAAATACATTTGACATTCTAAACAAGTATTAGTACATTTTAAATTATGTCTGATGTACATGATAAAATTTATAACTGCCATATCTATATATCTATAAATGAGAAAATGTGAAAGTTACGATGTGTGTTTGGATGTACTTCTGGAATCAATCACACCTTAATAACTCAACATATTTAAATGAAATTTGGCATGAAGTCAGTTAATTTCGTGCGAAGTGACATAGGATAGATTTTATCCCACAAAAATGCACAGTTCTCTTAGAAATTGCCATTAATATCAATTCGGAAGCAACAAAGAGTTTCCTACTTCGCAGATAGCCGTGCCACATTTACTCTTTGCTTTTTACGTAAATCACAAACTTTACTTTTCAATGATGCAACTAAGGAAAATGGAAGCGGCTTCTAGGCGATATAAATAAGAAAAGAAAGGGAAATTAACCCACCACATACCAAAGTGGACGGATGCGATGAGAGAACACTAATGTTGACAAACAACTACACAATATTTCGGCATCTGCCTTGCTCACAAATAGAGAAACGGGCCATTAGGCTCAGAACGTGTGTGCACAACGAACGTTACCTAATAACTAACCGTGTAGTGAGGGGGGGGGGGGGGCGGATAAGGAGTAGACTATTGATATCGGTATACAATGTCTGAGATACAACATTTAATATTTTGCCAACTTATTCCTTGGTCGTCAGGAGGAACGTTTCCTGAACAACACTCCCTTTAAACCCACTGTGTGGTTCAGATACATAGATGACATATTTATGATCTGGACCCACAGCGAAAACCACCTCCTTGAATTTCTCCACTCCCTTAACAATAGCAACAATTCCATCAATTTCACCTGGAATTACTCCCGCTCACACATCACATTCCTCGATGTTGACATCATGCTCAGGCACGGTGTCCTTCATACCGCAGTCCACATCAAACCCACTAATTTACAGCAGTATCTACACTTTGATAGCTGCCATCCATTCCATACCAAACGTTCCCTCCCATACAGTCTTGCCATCCGTGGAAGTCGCATTTGCTCTGACGCTCATTCTCTCCATCAATACTCACAAAACCTATCCCAAGCCCTTATTTCCCGTTGTTACCCCAGGGATCTTATACATAAACAGATCTCCTGCGCGATCAACCACCCTCCATGTAACCACTCTCACTTGTCTCCAACAAAAACCAACCATAGCCCTGCCTTTGTCACTCAGTTCTCTCCTGGCCTCGAGTCCATCAACCATATCTTGCGACAGGGGTATGACTTCCTTCGCTCATTTCCGGAAATGCGTACTCTCCTACCCAAAATTCTACCCAATGTCCCACGTGCATGTTTTAGCAGACCACCCAATCTTAAGAACATCTTAGTCCACAAATACTCTCTGTTAGACTCCCCAACAGCACCATATGGATCTTATCCTTGTAATAGACCCCGCTGTAAAACCTGCAGCATGCTTCCACCCACCACTACATATTCCAATCCCACCACAGGAGAAACTTTCCCCATTACTGGACATGCCACCTGTTCAACCACTCATCTTATATACCAACTAACTTGCCGCTTTTGCACCAGTTCTTACATAGGCCTCACCACACAGCAACTCTCTGTTAGAATGAATGGCCACAGACAAACAGTCCATACTCGTAACCTGTACCTTCCAGTACCAGAACATGCCAATAGCCATGATTCCAACAACCTCAACGACTGTTTTACCGTGAGAGCAGTCAGAGTTTTCCCTGACAGCACCACTGCAGCAGAACTCCGGAGATGGGAACTAGCGTACCAGAATATCCTGGATACGAGACACCCACCTGGACTTAACCACCGTTAAATTCCAATTAACCCATCACTACCCTTTTTTTCCGCCATGTTTATACCGTACCATTACCACATTTGCTCATTTTACCATCGCCTGCCAAAATATTAAATATAGTATCTCAGACATTGTATACCGATATCGATAGTCTACTCTTTATCCCCCCCCCTCCCCCGCACTACACGGTTAGTCATTAGGTAACGTTCGTTGTGCACACACGTTCCGAGCCTAATGGCCCGTTTTTCTATTTGTGAGTAAGGCATATGCCGAAATATTGTGTAGTTGTTTGTCAACATTAGTGTTCTCTCATCGCATCCGTCCACTTTGGTATGTGGTGGGTTAATTTCCCTTTCTTTTCTTATTTAAACTTTACTTTTCAGAAATAAAAGCAAAAACCTTCATACATATGCAAGTTTGTGTTTAGTTTAAAAGCCATAAAACCGACACACTTGACAAATAATAATTTGGAAGCAGGAAATATAAATCTGAACTTAACCTTAAATTTTTAAAAAAAGGTAGGTACTGTTGTCAAGTTCGCAAAGAGATGTTTTCATTTACGTACATAAAATATTATGACATGTCAAATATTACACGATAATTTCGTTTGTAATATATGCGTTATAATAAATATGAAAAATCAAAGCTAGAAAAAACAAAATGTAAAATGCTATGAGTATACCAGCACGAAAGTCGGTTCACTAAAAGTGCAAAATGGTCATGCCCCAAATGTCATATTTACAAAAATGTAAAGGATCCCATTGTATCTCGGTTTAATTTATTTCCTGCTTCTTTTTTGTTACTATACAGTCTCTGTATTACAAATTATTTTTGCCGAAATTTAAAACTTAACTAACCCTTTTTTTTTTTTGTTCAGAATTTTTGTACAAATAGTAGAAACTGATACACGAAACTGCTTTTTACTTACTGTTCAATATTCTGCAAATATCTATTGAATGCTACTCTTAAATCGAATGTATTCAGTGGGCTAATATAGAAACTTATTGTTTCATGAAGTAACACTGGTAGTCGTTTACAACACAATACACCTCATTTGCATGGAGCATATGAAAGCTGCTTACTTATTACTAATAATAACTAAATTCCTTCTGCCTTATGCTGTAACAAAAATCAATCTGGTCCAGGCATCATTTCAACCAAAACACTATCTCTGTTAGTATTGCCGCTACAAAGTCAAACTATACGAACACACCTCAACATATTAAGTGCAGTTATACACCTTACTAAATCACGAGCAGTAACAGTAACTTTATCAAGATGTTAACTTGACCAGCAATATTAACGAAAGTTGTCTTAGAGTTGTAGAGAATTATGAACTTCCCGTTGTACATGTAAGTTACAAGGATTTTAATATAATTTTTTTAATTACGTTACTCCAATAACTGTCATGATGCTGATGACATACTTCATGCAAATGAATGTAGTTTCAGATGACTTCAGTATTTACTGCGTTTTTATGAGTGGCACATTGACAACGTCATTATTCGGGTTCATTTAGTATCGCGATCTGAAATAATGAGTCAAGTTTATTTCGCCATTCATAACGTCACTAACATGCAATAGGCCCTATAGTGAATGTATTAATGCGCAACTGATAGAAGCTTTGATTTTCAAGCAGTAATATTAGCTGAGTTTGTAACTTGGTTGAAATGTAGCCTGAGTCAGAATGAAACATTATTAGTTATTTCAAAGAGCGCCATTTTAGTAATGTCATGTGATGCTTTGTTCCGATATTGTATCAAAAGATTTATAATGGATGATTTAGCAGACCACGTGGCATTGACTGAAGTAAATTTTTGAAATTTATAAATGTTTTATTCAGATAGTGGAGTGGCAGACAAGCGGAGTGGTAATTTGCCGGTAGACATTCAATTCTGTTGGCAGATTGAAAAACCAATTATAATGAAAGAATCAATTACTAATTTAACTTTGAAATTTATATTTTAGCACAGAATTAATGGATCGAAATGAATGAACTATAATAAACTGGTCTGCAGGCAATTCAACTGTTTCCACAGATAGAGAAACCATTACCACAATACCACTGATCATTATGGATAAAAGATTCAATTACTACTATACTTACTACTACAACATGTAAATTTCTGTTGATGAAACCAATATATCCTCAAAACAAAATCAAAATTCAAAGTGTAAATTAAGTTCCCTATTTTTTAAGTTTTTTTCAGATATTCAATGCAAATCAAAATATTGATTTTTAGTATCGCAATTTTTTTCATGGAAATGAAGGTTAAAGTATTTATTTGCTGTTTGGACGTTAGTATTTTGTTGTTGTTGATATTTAGTTGATTCCATTAATGTATTGCTAATATTTTGACGTTTTGAGCTTCCATTAATTAAAACTATATTCATTTTTATTCGCGAGATGAAATTAGTAATTTTAAGAGATGCTGTGTAATAGAAATTCAAATCTAACAAAGAAATGTAAAAAAAACTACGACTATGAAAATACCCAAAAACTATAAGAGACAAATCCTCAATATTGTATACACGGATATATTAAACTGAAAATACTCCTAACAAACAGAATAATTTTTATTGTTTTAAAAATTCAATGAAGTAGTTGTGGAACATAAATAAATTTTTGTTATTTTATTGCAACATTTATTACTAATAAAAATATCTAAAAAATAAATTGTATCGTCATATTGACCTGGTGACAAGGCTTCTTTACGTCTACGCAATCAGCCCCTTTCGTAGCCTCTTAACGCAACCCTGTAATCCTATTGGACATAGAGGACCCACAGTTCAACACGGAATCTGAACCAAGTGAGCATTCTGGCGTAATTCACATCACACAACAACCTATGCCAGAGGTGAAGGTCGAGCTAAGGACCTTTGAAAATCCTCGCCGAGTCTGGGATTCAAGCTGAGGACTTTTCCATCTCCAGTTGGATGCCCTAACCACTGAGCAACCAGACTTCTCAAGAAAATCTTATATTACAACACTCTCCAACGCAGACAAAGTCGCGGGTAACTGCTAGTTCATCATAAGACACAAATCATTAGGATATTAGGTACATTTCTGCTGGGTAAAGAGTATCATGGAGGAAAAACTATCAAAAGGAGAAGAGGGAATTAACTGTCCAAAAGCTAAAAAATGAAAGTAATTAAACTACAGTTTCTCAAAATTATAGGCTTTGAAGAAGATATAATTTTGTAAATTTAAAAAACACCTATAAAGGCAGGACATATATTTCACACCCCTGATCTTAGGACACTGAGCTTGTCAGTAAAACCTAAGTACTAAGGTAAAACACCAATAATTTCAGAATCACAAATCTTGTGTTTGTTATTAAAATCTTGATAGTGAGAGCATTTGAAATAATTATCTTTGCACTTGAAATCTCTGACCACTAAACCACTGCAGCTAATAACAGAAAAAAATAATCACTCCAGATGAGGATCTAAAGATAGCAAGAGACAAAATAATTCAAAAGAAATGGGTGTTGTAAATGAAAAAAACTTCTCAATATACACACTAAAATGTAAAGTAATATAATGATGACTATGGTATTTTTTCAATTTGAAATGCTAACAGGTTTGACAAAATGTATGGAACTAACATTAGAACTAATACCAACCACCTAAAGATACTGCAAGATGATTAATTTATGGTGTTGCTCTTCATGCTAGTTGAAACGAAACCAATGTACTGATTTATACTCAAAATAATAGTGAAGACACACTCAACATAAGAAATGACATTTTTCAAAGCTGTTTAGTTAGCTTACAACTATTTTTAGAAATCAGACAAAACATGCAAAAATAAATATTATGTACTGATTTATACTCAAAATAATAGTGAAGACACACTCAGCATAAGAAATGACATTTTTCAAAGCTGTTTAGTTAGCTTACAACTATTTTTAGAAATCAGACAAAACATGCAAAAATAAATATTTTCTAACAATACAACAATAAACCATAAACTAGCATATATTCCATCAAACATATAAATATGAAAATGCTTAAAACAACATACAGTCTCTTCATTTTTAAATAGTTGAATACAACTTTCACAATAACAAACCTTCCAGCCAACAAGAGATTAAGCCAAGTAAATATATTCCAATTTTCTTCATGAAAATAAGGAATGATAGGAAAAATAAACCCATCAATGACCATAAATAAAGTCCAGTACAAACACAAAAACACTTTACAGTATTTTGGTCTAAACCTTAATCATAAATAGAGAAGGATGTATGCCACCAAGACTCACCACATGATCGAACCAAAGTTGAAACAGGTGGGAATGAAGGGGGAGTATGACAATGGTAGGGGGAGGGGAGAAGTTGGACAACAATTATTGCAGGAAAGTATTATGTTTGTAACGACTAGTCAAAGTCATGTAAGTTGGTAGGCTAGTTCCCATCTACAGAGGTCTGAAGAGATAGTAGTATCAGATACAACTCTGACAGCTCTCACTGTAAGACATGCGCTATGTTTTTAGAGTTGGCATTGGCTGCACTGAATGGCACAGGTTAGCAGTATGAACTAATTACCTGTGGCTGTTCATCTTGATGGACAGTTGGTTAGTGGTGACGCTAATATAAGAAACTATGCAGTGAAAGCAGGTAAGTTGGTAAATAAGGTATGTAGTAGTACAAATGGCATGTCCAATAACAGGAAAAGATTCTCCTGTGGTATGATTGGAAGAGGTAGTGGTGGCTGGATGCATGCTGCAAATTTTAATGTTATTTATTGAAATTGAATGATCCATGTGGTAGTCTACAAAAATCAGTAGGTGAGTATTTATGGACCAAGATGTTCTTGAGATTAAGTGATCCCCTGGGGCATGTGTGTGGAGCAATGGGTGTGCAGAATGGGAGTTGGGAACAGTGGGTGGTAGCTCAAAAGATTTGCACCTGTACAAGATGAGGGGGGTACCATTGGGAAATGACAGGTAAACAGTATGTATTGCTAACATAATCCATACAGTAGCAGCCCAAGCCTGCTCACACAACTCTAAAAATCTCATCACCTGCTTTACAGTGAGAGCTGTAAGAGATTTTTGTGATGCTGCTATCACTTCAGGACTCTGTAGATGGGAACTATGTTACGAACCTTTCCTTGACAACAGGCATTTCCCAAGCCTCAACTTCCATTACAACCCTACCAGTAAACCTATCTCATATGTTAATACAAACAAATTTTTTTTTTCTTATTTACCAGATTCAAAATATTAAAAAAAAAAAACTATTTTACCTTTTCTAGTTGTTACAGAAAGTATACTTCCCCACAATTACCATTAGTCCCCTTCCCCCCACAATTTCCACCCTCACTCTTCCCACTACGTTTATGTGGTGAATCAATGTGTACACATCCAATCCCCTGGCCATATGTCGTCCATTCGTGATTAAGATTTAGATCGCAATACTGTAAAATGTGTTCATGTATCTGTGTCCTTACTCGCCCTCCTGTCTTCATCTGCAGTAATTTATTTTCGCTACCATTCAATTCATTGTCACTATTATCTATTTACTTCATGTTTATACATATCAGGAAAATACTGAAATTAAATATAATGGTAGAGAGAAACATTATTTAACAAATCTTAACACAAGCATAGTGCAGAAAAACAAAATACTTTGATAACATAGAAAATCATATCAAACCAAATTACTTAACAACAACTGAGGTTATTTCTACAAACATAGGTAATTACAGATTTGCTGCAGAATGAAGTAGACAAGTTTCACCTTTAACAATCATCCAGCTTTGTATAAAAAGCAATATTAATCAGATAACTCACCTTAAATCAGCTTCTTGCAGGGTACGTGAACTGTTTTTCTTTTCACTCTAATCTTGTACTTCTCTTCCTTTCAAATTCTGTTACATTTTTTGCTTCCCTGTTCTCAATCAATTCTGATCTCATCTCTGCACAGTGTCCACGTCTGAATCTAGCTAAAGTCCAGACATTTTTTCAAGATATTTATCCTATTATACTAGTCAAAAATTATTTTACTAAGCAGTTGATTAACTTTCTAAAGTGCCTCCCTGTTTAATTATTTCATATTCAAACTTCTCTTTCCTTGACCTAATTTTTTCTAAATGCTTTCTTCAATAAGGTTTCAAATGACAGAACCATAGATCAATGCTGATATGTAGTACGTTTAGTAGAAAGGTCAATTTAACCTTTAAGGAATTTTGCTGTACAATGAAATTTTGCTAAAGAACTTTACACAAATTTATCCTACCTGCATCCTACTGGTTATATTTAAAATATGAAACACACCACATTACACAGACACTAGTTGGTTTACCAATAATCCTTCTTATTTTTGCTTAGTCCAATAAAATTTACAGACTCCACATTTTCCTGCATAGCCAGTGCATCACTTTATGCAGCATTGTGCATGAAACAACATTCCTTCACTGTGCCAAGCTCTATGAAATCAGACTACAGAAGACAAAAATAAATAAAAATCATAATTAAAAATTAACACTCCCAGTCTCTCTTCACAGGTCATTATAATCACAAGAGCACACAAGGTTTTACCCTTACCGAACTTAGAAAGACTGAGAAATCAACAACTGAACGATGAGTGAAACCAAAGCATTATAGCCTCAGTTGGCAGGAATGTCTAATGCAACCAACAGAGACGAAGATCCAAGAGCTATATGGCTGGGTTATAACCCTACCCCATTTACAGTAGATGTTTCTTTATGAATTGCTCCATGAAATGGTAAGGTTCAACATGTTTTGGAATCTTATTATTTGGTGTTGTCACTAGCTTCAGATACCTCCCCTCAAAAACCCTCCTCCAATCCCCCTAGCCATGCCACACTATCTTCTGATACTGAAAACTCAAATGTCTTACTAATGTCTGAGAAATTCACTGAAGACTGACATGGATTTAATGAAGACAGTACTCAAATGTAACATTCCACAGCAATAACTGAAGTTTAGCAATAGTTTCTGGTAAGTTGTCATAATTACCAAATCCTCCTTCACTGATATGTCAAAGGTTTTTTGATCACAACAAAAGCACCTCGAAAATGAATTACAGATAGAGATGTACGAGATACCTAATAAAAAGTATCTGAAATACAAGATACAAAATACGTTTAACTAACAGATTTGATATATCAGAGAGAAGATACAGGGCATTTCATTTAAGACGCGTCTGTGCACACGACAATAATCACCCGGCACAGCGCTGGCTCGCTTCTCGCCAACTCATAGGGGGCAGCGCCCGTGCTCAGGAATGCCTCTTGCGTGCGCCGATTTCTTACCTTATAGCACGTGCTGGAAATTTTGGCCATTGGCTTCAATACATGCTTGACATCTTCTAAGGATGTTTTGGCTAACTCTCTGTAGTGTTTGTGAAGAAATATTACTAATTTTAGTTCTCATATTTTCTCCAAGTTCCTCTTCCGTACGGGGATTTGAATCATAAAGACGCTCTTTTAGGTAACCCCACAAAAAGAAATCACAAGGTGTCATGTCTGGAGAGCGCGGAGGACATAATGCACGACTGATAATTTGATTCTAATTGTAAACACACTTTAAGCACGCATAGAATTTTCGGCTGTATGGGGATAAGCAATGTCTTGTTGAAAATGACTGTAATTTCTTTCATCTTCTGTCAGCTGTTCAAAAAAGGTAATTAAAATATTGTCCACATAGCGAGAAGATGTAATTGTTTCAGTAGAAAACACTGGTCCAATAATTGGCCTCACACTAATTGCCCACCAAACTCCAACTTTCACATCGTGTCACAGCTGTTCGTGGACAAGATGTGGATTTTCTGTACTCCAGTACCTACTGTTTTGACTATTTACGTGTCCACTTAAATAAAAATACCCTATCAGTGAAAAATGTCAATTGTGGCTCCAGCTTGCCATCGTGTACACTTTGCATAAACCAGTTTGCAAACCTCATTCGTGCAGTGTAATCTGCTTGTTTTAATTCGTGCACAGCAGTTGTTCAATAAGGGCTAAAATTAATAATATTTCTTCACAAACACTGCAGAGAGATAGCCAAAACATCCTTAGAAGATGTCAAGCGTGTATTGAAGTCAAAGGCCGACATTTCCAGCACATGCTATAAGGTAAGAAATCGGCACACGCAAGAGGCATTCCCCGAGCACGGGCGCTGCTCGCATGAGATGGTGGCAAGCGAGCCAGGGCTGCGCCGGACGATTATTGCCGTGCGCGCGGACGCGTCATAAATGAAATGCCCTGTACTTTTGGAAATGGTATTTGAAATACAAAATACATATTTTTCAAATACTTTTAAAAATATTTTTTACATAAATTTATCTTAAAATATATATATCTGTTTGCCTACAATGCACAAAACATTCTTTAAAATTTTAAATGAGACTTAAATAAGAAAAGAAAGGGAAATTAACCCACCACATACCAAAGTGGACGGATGCGATGAGAGAACACTAATGCTGACAAACAACTACACAATATTTCGGTATCTGCCTTGCTCACAAATAGAAAAACGGGCCATTAGGCTCGGAACGTGTGTGCACAATGAACGTTACCTTTCCTTTTCTTTTCTTATTTATATCGCCTAGAAGCCGCTTCCATTTTCCTTAGTTGCATCATTAAATGAGACTTAAGTAAGATAAAATGAGATCATCAATCATTTAATTATTCATTTTTCTTCGATAGGGTCTCATTATCATTCACCCCACAGGGACGGAACTTGAAAAACAGGTTTTATCTTTTAAAGACATTTTTTTTTATTGTTGGATAAACATTTAAATTTTTTAGTCAGTTGTTCTTATTATTTAGGCACAGAAGTGTTCTAAGTCAGCGATGTTGCCAGTAGACTCTGTGTTGTTGCCCCTAGTGGCATTAGCAATAGTGGAATCGGAGTCCTCTAAAAACTTTTAAAAGGGTTTGTCTTTTGTCTTTTATGTCCTCTCCATTTCTCATTAAGGTCTCTGATTTTTGTTTTTCAGATAAATTAATTTTCCGTGTTTCAATCTGGACAAACTTTTTTTAGATGTTTTTAAAATACTTTTGGAACCCAGTTCATTATAAAAATAAAAAAATAATAAAAAAACAGGTGGGACACCGAGGTTAATACTGCATTGTTTGCTGCAGTTTTAAATTGCAGAAACTTTTTGACATGTTTATTTAGATTTTCTTTGATGAAATCTGACAAAGTGCCACAATATTTTAGATTTTCCATTTTAAGACATTTAACCATATGCTGGATTCACAATAGTTAGGGTAGTAGATATCTAGGT
>CM061920.1:273849487-274132376 GCA_031002005.1 Vandiemenella viatica
AATGAGGTATAGTTTTAAATATTATGGTAACGGCATTGGTCACATTATATTATAAGAATGGAATTTTTTGGAATTTGACCCTTAAAGGCCAAAGTATCATTATTTCCATAACGTGTTTTTTGTTTGTTACAAGCCATTTATCTCCCTTGACACCTAACCGATAATGAGGTTATCATTTAAAAGATTAAAGTCTCCACTCAGTCAACATTATAAATTAAGAATGAAATTTTCTGGAATTTGACCCTTAAAGGCAAAAGTAATGACTATGAATGTTGCGCATATGAGATAGTTCAGAGCCAAGTGGCTAGATAGCAGTAGCACATATAATTCACTGGCATTGACTTTTGTTACATACCTATTACACTATTACACTAAGTAAATAAACAATTGAAATAAATGAGGCAATTCTTCTTTCATCCTATTATAAACCATCAACCTTACTATTCATTGGGTTTGTGAAATTGTCACACAGGTCATCTAATTTTATATATATTTGATTAGTAATAATTTTACAATTTTAGCAATAATTTTAACATTTTTTTCTCTAATTTATTATTTGTGGTAATACAATGTTTCCTCTGTTATATATCAATTCAGGTAAGGGAGTTACCTTCATAGTCTCAAAAGTTTTGGAATTTAACACATGTTAAAAATTAAGGCAAAAGTAAGATAACTGCATATTTTTGTTTTGTCCAATAAAATTCCTGGTGCAAGATACAGCCAACGAAGAGGGCATCCCAGGTCCCATTTCTCACTTGCATTTTTGATAAAAATCTCTGGAACTGGGCAAGATATTTTATCGATTTTATATATTAAAGATAATAATTAGCTGTTTAAAACAATACACTGCATTTTAAAATATGTGTTCAACTTGTTTTTCGCTGCAGCCTACTGAACTGAAAAAAATTCCATCCCCAAATATTTTGATTTTTTGATTGTTGATATTACCAGTGAGTACTGCATTCCTTGCAAAGGAGAACTTCTACTTTTGAGTTTTAGAAACAATTTTTAAAAATTGAGAATTTTTTTTAGGAACTGTGTGTGTACTATGTCTGTATTTATATGGATCATATATGTCAGGTTAGACATATCCTGAAAAGTAAAACATCCCACCTAGGTTCTAAAATTTTTGATAATTTATTTTGTAAAAATCAATTATTGAAACAATGCTCATGGTATGTGTTGGTAACGAAGCTTGGAGGGATATTGGTCAAAAATTGGGAATAGTGCATGGAAGGAGAAAAGCGACTCTGACCACAAGCTGGCACTCGATTTCATGCATAAGGGAGTGCGAAAATTTTCTTTTATTGGTAAGGATGTCAGGGATTGGAACAAATTACCAAGTGAAGTGATGAACAATTTACCAAAACTCTTAAGGAATTTAAAATTTATAAATTAGAAAAGTGAATGGGGTAGGAGTTTAACACACAAAATTATTATTTTTTGTTAAAAAAAAAATACAACCTATAAAAAGTGTGTAATTAGATGACTAGGTGAATTTCCACTGGAGCATTAGATCCATAGCAATTAAAATTAATAATAATAAATAATAAGATACTCAATGTGAGTGAATAAAAATGATAAATGAAACCAAGTTGGAACTGTTGAAATGTTTTTAAATTCTTAATTGCATTAGCTTTATAATTCCTAAATGAAAAAAAAAAAAAAAAAAAAAAAAAAAACCTTCCAGAACAATGTGGAATCATTCCAGAGTGTAATAGAATCTTCTGGAACAATGTTGAACCAACTAGATGTTTACAGAGTGTAATAGAATCTTCTAGTTCAATGTGGAACCATCTAGATAATAGTGTAATACGAGGGTTGCTATTTATATTTCTGGCCTTTGCAACAATAAGTGTAGCCAGGCGCCATCTGACGTTTCCATTGGAAACATTGACATTGTTGAACATAGCCTCATTCATAACGTGTCATTTGAGCGTGATTTGTTGTTTGCAGTAACTTCAAAAATTCATCTTGGGCGAAAAATGGAATTACTCGTGAAAATTTTTTTGCGATTATTTTTCACAACTTTCGATGTGGATTACCAAGAAGAGTGCATCAATGAACTTAATTCTTTATACGGCGATAAAGCACCATCATATAGACTAAAAAACTGGTATAATGAATTCAACTGTAGCCGAAGATCGCTTCAGAGCTAATTCCGTCAGGGTCGTCCAAATCGGTTTTGTGCCATAAAACATCATGCTGTGCATGAACTGATAAAGCAAGATTGTCATGTGACATATCGTGAGATTTAGGCATCTTTGGGCGTTAGTATGACAAGCATAAAAAAAATTGCATGACCATTTGGCCGTAAAAAAGATTTGTTCACTTAGGATCTCGCATAATCTGACAAACGCTCAAAAGGAAGCTCTCGTCGATTAGTGCGAGGCAATATTAAAAAAATATCTTCAAGGTGCAGCATAGGCTGGGTATAACATCTACACAGGTAAGAAGGAATCATGGTTCTATGTGTATGAGCCTGAAACATAACAACAGTTGACTGTATGGGTCTTCCAAGATGAGCCAAATTCAACAAAAGTTGTTCACTGAAGAATCACATTGAAGCAAATGGTTGCCTGTTTCTTCGGCATTACCGGTCACATGACGACAGTTGCATTGGACCAACATTGGACGGTCAACCCTAAATGGTACACGACCATTTGTTTACCAGAATTCTTTGGAGAAATTCAGAAAAAGTCGAAGAAGAGGCGAATAATTCTTCATCCCGACAATGCGAGATGTCACATATTGGCTCAAACAAAGGAATTTTTGAATTTATGGGACATCCGCTGTACAGGGCTGATTTGGCACCCAGTGACTTCTTTTTACTCCCGCACATCAAAAACAAATTGCGTGGTCAACAATTTTCAACACCCGAAGAAGCGGTTGATGCATTCAAGATGCATGTTCTGGAGTTACCTCCACCCGAGTGGAAAAAGTGCTTCAAAAATCGGTTCAATCGCATGCAAAAGTGTATTGATTTTCACAGAGAATATTTTGAGATACAATAAAATCAATTTTGATCATAAATATTTGTTTTTTCATTATTAGGCCAGAAATATAAATAGCAGCTCTCATAGAATCTTTTAGATCAATGTGGATCCATCTTGATAATACCAGAATGTAACAGAATATTCTAGAACAATGTGAAACCATTGAGATGTTTCTATGTGTTTGGCCTGGCATATAAAAGGGGCACGTGAATTCACAGTTCAAAGAGAATAAGTTCACCAAATTTTGTGGTAAAAAAATATGTTCATTATCTTTTGTGAAGAATTTTGCATGGTTTTGTGGAGAAAACTGAGTTTGAAATGTCTTCTGACTGGAGACTTTGGAGAGTGAATTGTGCTGACTACTCACTCAATCACTGATTAACTGACTGACTGATTGGCTGATCATCAAAATTCTTGGATACTTCCTGTAGTAGTAGAAACATGAAATTTTGTACACAGTTATAGTTTTACCCCCAGATTATAGGAAAAGTCCCAGAATTTTTAATTTCTCTACCTCTGGCTCAAATATAAAATTTCTTTCTACCCTAATAACTTTATAAGCATCAAATTAATGTGTTAAATTTTAGTTCCTTCCTCTTCTTTCTTTTGATGTTAGAGAAGTTCAAATTCTTTTTATCGACTATGATACCCCAACAACATAATTCCACTATACTTCCACCTAGGTACTAGAATCAGGTAATTTGGTACACATATAGGGTTTCACCCCCAGATCATAAGAAAAGTATTTATTAAATGTCAATTCCAAAAATGATACATTTTGGCACATATTTGCGGGTTATTTGCTTTGCAATGGATAATTCTATATGCCTCAAACTGCATAGATATTAGCAAGGTTAGCTAAAACCTTAAAATTTACTTTGTTCCTATGCTTAGTTTGGAAATTCCTGGGAATTTACTTCTGGTTGTAGTTAATTGTATAGCAAATGGCATTGCTCACATAGGATGCACAAGTTTCCAGAGAGCATAGGCATTGTTGGAAATGATCACAATCAATTATACTGATCTCGTGAATTCTGAAGTCCTTATCCATTTATTTTCACTATATCTCACACACTGGAGTGACGATTGACTTAAGAAAGAAATGAGATTTCACACAAACAAGTGTTATAAACATAGTACAAGTCTCAAGATTGTTTAGTGACAAAAAGTTATGTGATCTTGTCCTGAGACAAGTACAGTGGCTATTCACTTCATTTTATGTAACAGAATAATTCCTCTCGGTGTTATAGATCGCTGATTTAAAGTAAAAAGAAACTGTGATGACTTGGCCATTATGTATGCCATATTTTAACAACCCTGTATTAATACTTTAAATGTGTTGCTTCAACATTATTAAAAATACACAAAACAAATATTCCCCTCACATATCTATTGGCTGTGACAAGCCTTAGAATAAATAATATATTGTCTTTCATATCAGTAAAATTATAACATGCATAGTGATCAATACACCAGAGCTTCTTTGTTTGTAATTAACATTCTATAACACTAAGAAAAACTATCCGGTAAAGTGCAGTCTGGCTTAGGACAACATCAGATGACTTTTTATCCCTAAACAACCAAGAATTATTTTTGTGGGATTGGTATTGTTTGCTGTACTATTCCTCTCTATTACTTGCTATAACATCTGAAAAACCAAAAACTTCTGTATTTCTAACTTTTGTAGTATGATCTGGTGGATAAGCGATTAATATTCAGGGGAATGTAATTTGATGCACATTCTCACCACCCAGATTTTGATTTTCATGGGTTTCATGAGTTCACTCAAAGCAAATATGTTCCTTCCAAAAATTCCTTCCCAATCCTTACCTCCTCCAGCTGTAATTGTGAAGCATAAAGCCCTAGCCAAAGAAGAAAATGGTGTGTGTGTGTGTGTGTGTGTGTCGAAAGGCATGATAAATTATACCAAACAGTCAGTTGAAGGGAGGAGGGCAGCAGCAATAAGAAAATATGTACAAAAAAAAAAAAAAAAAAAAAATATGGGGGTTAACCCTTTATCAAGCGGGGAAACACATTTGGCTGAGCTTGTATTTATATGATAGGGATAGGAACCACCACTTGCTTACATTAGATGATGGGTGTGAGCCCCACATATAAAAAATACAGAAATCTTATAACATACCAATGAGATTGAAATTTTAGGGTTTTAGCCCTTTCTCAACTAGAGAACATTGTGGAGGTTCGCTGCTGTGAGAGTCTGGCTCACAGAGTGATTGTTGGCCAGGAACCTGGTGAGTTTAAATTCAAACAGAGAACAATTTGAGGGATAGCAGTTTTAAGCTAATACCTGAGTATTGCTAAGTATCAACTAATTTCTGATTTGGGGGGGGGGGCAGGGGGGAAGAGCAAACTAATATAATAAAATCATATCATTGTAAATATAAATAAGCAAAAATAAATTAAAAAGAAAATAAGAAATTATGTACCAAAAAAAATTGGGGTTAAGTGGGAAAACATATTTGCCTGAGCTTGTATATATACAATAAGGAAATGAACCACTGGTTGGAGGCAAGGAGTGGATGGTGAGAGGGAAGAATATATATATACAGTAACAATGAAATAAAAGACGCTAAGTAGCGGAAAGGAATCAAGTTAGGATAGGGAAATGAGCAACCACTTACTTTTAGATGATTGATGTGGGGCGAGTACACACAGAAAAGACACAAACACAAATAATAAAGAAATTTTCGGGAAAAAAACCCTTCGTCAACGAGAGAACATTATGAGATGTGGGTGCAGCCCGAGACTGCCTCACAGAAAGACCGCAGAAACATCAGAAAAGTAGAGGGGCAGTGAATCAGAGGTAATACCCCAGCATAGATAAATATCCAAACTAATCTCTGGTCGGTGGGAAGATCAAAATATAATTAGAACTAAATATATAGTTTAAAAAATTATATCAAATATTATACAAATAAAAAATACTAATAAAATAATAATTTTTATGAAGTAAACATCACCTTAGGTTAGTGGTGGTTCAATATAGGTAATGGAAAGGAGAGGAATAAGAAAGGTTAAACATATGTAATACTAATAATAATGACCGGGTATTATCTCGTACCAAGTTTGTACTGGTAGGCAAGTTTCCACCTTCTGAGTTCAGAGAATATATATATCGCTACGGTTCCCACACCTCTTCCCCCTAACTCCTTCCTAATTGATGTGACCTCCCTATATACAAATATTCCCCACTGTCATGGTCTCAGCACCATGGAAACACTTTCTAGACTAGCATCCTCCCAATAACGTCGCCACCAGATCCTTCCTAATCACCCTGGCCAAGCTAATACTCGGCAACAACATTTTTTCATTCGATGGTAAAATTTACCACCAGGTTTTGCTATGGGCAACCGTATGGCTCCTTCATACACTAACCTCTACTTAGGCCGCCTCTAACAGTCATTCTTAGCTGGAGCCCATCTGAAACCCCTTTTTTGGGTCAGCTTCATTGATGACATATTCATAATCTGGGCCTGCAGGGAAGACAACCTACTCAGTTTCCTCAATAAACTCAATACTGCCAGCACTCTGAAATTCTGGTGGACGTATTCCCACACACATGCCACTTTCATGGATGTTGACCTATCCGTCATGAATGGCTATATCAACTCATCTGTCTATATCAAACCCACCAACTTACAACAGAACCTTTATTACGATAGCTGCCACCCTTGTCACATCAAATGCTCAATCCCCTGTAGCTTTGGTATTCAGGGGAGAGACGTACGTTTCAATGAACAGGCCCTCCAGTGGTATTCTAACAACATCTCGGAAGCCCTGATATCCCACAATTATCCACCAGAGTTAGCTCATAAACTAGTTTCAGTGCCAAATTACAATCAACTCAATAATAGGAACTAAGTAGTGAATGGATTTACAAAAAAAAAGATAGTGAAATTAACCACCATTTACCTTAGATGATGGTTACATGGGTGAACACATAAAAAAACACAAGAACAGGAAAAACAGTTAATCTAAGGTAATTGGTGGTTCATTTTGTTATCCTTTATATATATAATAACACTAATGAGCAGGAAAATGCTTTAAGGCAATAAAACTAAGGAAATATAGGGAAATAAGACCCAAAAATTACCACAGATGAAGGCGGCTAGGGACGACGAACATAAAAAAACCCAGGAAATGCGCAATATTTCGGCATATAGCTTTATTCTTGCAGAAATGAGACACCAGGTGGAGCTTGACGTATACACGATGACAGCCATCTGGTGAATAGCATGGCTGGCTAAGATGGTTGTATAGGAGAGAGGGTGGGGGAGGGGGGGAGGTGAAAGTGTGAATACTAGATTGATATCAGTAATGCTGAAAATATATTATCATTGAAAGTGATAGATCACCATAATAACTTTGAGACGAAATACATATAAATCATATTTGGAAAAACTTAAGCAGTATAAATAGTAGTGATAATAAGGGCTGGGTTGGTAGGAGGGATTTATTGGAGCTTGGACCTGGAGGGTGTCTGGTGTCCAGGATATTCTGATAGGCTAGTTCCCATCTTCGTAGTTCAGAGGAGGTTGTGTTATCAAGGAAAACTTGGATCACCCTGAGAATCAGTTGTTAAAATTATTCGGTTTGTGGGATCTGGTATGGTTTGCTACTGCATGGGCCTCATTGTTAGTCTACACTGACTGCCTGTGGCCATTCATTTTGATAGCAATTGGGTTAGTAGTGAGGCCTATAGATGAACAGGAACAATGGAGGCATGTAAGTTGATATATGAGGTGTGTTGTAATGAAAGTAGCATGACCATTGATGGGGAATGTTTCACCTGTGGTAGGATTTGAGTAGGTGGTAGTAGCTGGATGCATGCTGCATGTTTTACAGCAGGGACTGTTGCACTGGAGTTATTCCTGTGGTAGTTTGGGGGAATTACTAGTTGAGTACTTGTGAACCAAGATATCTCACCCAGTAATAAGAAGGAGCCATGCAGGTACCCATGGCAGTGCACAGGTTTGGTGGTAGATATTGCCATCAAAGGAGTAGTAGTAGTTGAATATCAGGTGGCCCAAATTGTTGACGAAAGATGTGCTAGGGGGTCTATTGATCAAGAAAATGCATATACAATGACTTTTAGGTGTTGGCCCATGAATGCAGAAGTGTGCTCCTTGGGAGAACAATAGACAGACACTTTTGGGTGTATCTTAGGCAGAAGATACATAATGTGGTCCAGGTCATGTTAGGAATCAGGAAGAAAATGGAGTGGTGTGAGAGATCTTGTAACGGACCTTGAAGGTTGAGGAAAGAACTAATTTCTAAATAGATCAATTAAGTGTGGTCACTGGTGTGAGGCCAGTATGTCCAGGTATCAAAGAGATGTTTAATGGCATCAGCCACATAATCACTCCAATCCATGACTACAGTGATTGAGCCCTTATTGGCGTATGATATAAGAATCTTCTGTTACGGTACGCAATTCTGTGTTTATTGTTTGAATGGGGGATTAAATTTATGGAGGAAGTTGACAAGAGGGTTGAGGTGAGGACCGAGTTTGGTGGGTGAGGGGTAATCCCCTTTGAGGTCATGGGTTCAAACCCCCATCTGGGCATCCAGATTTTGGATTTCTATTGTTTCCCCAAATCACACCAGGGGAATACCAGGATATTTCCTTCAAACGACCATCGCCGAATTCCTTCGCATTCCTAGGTCCCAGTCCTTTCCCACCTCTAATGACCTTGACATCGTCAAGACATAAAGGAGGAGGAACTCTTGGAACAGGAGAAGGTAATGGCTTTGGTGGACAGAAGAGGGATCTAACTTGGATGGGGATAGGAATTGTTGTAGGTTGGGTTCCAGATAATCACATCAGTTCTGACTTCTGTCTTGAAAGATAAAATGATCTCCTCATCCACTAAAAGGGAGTAGGACTGTAGCAACAAAAAATACTACAAACAGTATGTATATATTTCACACTATTACTCATGGAAATTGTAAGGCAGCCTTTGCTTCTCTAGAAGCATCCCCACTAGCTACCCTCAGCAGCAAAATATTCTATAAATCGATTTTGAAGTCGCTTATGCTGGACATAGAAATTTCGAGAAGAGTAATTGTCAGCTTGAAGGAATTTCCCTGTCTTCATTTCCACAGTGTAAACTCATCATTAGAATCATTTTAAAGTGTATTCATTATATCGGGAAAAGTTTATTTTAAGAGATAATTCAGTTTGTTCACGTTTTGAAACACGCGATCAGAAAAGTAAAAATTAGGGGGACTTTGTGAGTTTTTGTCTTCTTGTATGGATGTGCTTAATCTGTAATCTTCAAAGAAACTGTTGTTCGATGCTTTATTCACGTATCTGGTGCCAACAATGTACGAGTGAACTTTTGCAAGAATATAAGTATTGTGTTACCCTGAAACTGTGTCAAGTGTCTTTATTTCAATTACCCTTCGCATTTGGGGTTTAGTACGAATGCGTGGTGGCCGAATTCGTAAATATTTTAGGTACCAGAAGGCTACATATGGTCATGAACTTGGCTGTTCACAGTTCAGGTTAAAGTGTTAACCCCCCAGTAACATCTTGGCCTCCATGATCGCTTGACTTGCCACCCATCAATCATGTCTTGGATATCTTAGTAGGAAACTTGTTCTTCCTGATCCTCCTTCAACCACTGTTGATGCTTTGTGGATGCAACTACAAACCACACTTCAATGTGTTCCCGTTTGACATATTCAGGCTCTCTGATTCATTGCCTTGGTGTCTAGAATCCCTGATTGCAGCACATGGTGGTTTCATTCCATGCTGAATTCTCATGGTCAGTGTGCGTGATTAGTTCTTTAATTCTAATCATATTATTATTATTTATTTGTGTATGATGCTATATGTCATTTACAATACTCAAATTCTAATCATAAGTGTATTGTCACTTTTATAATCAGTAGAATAAATTTCATTATAGTCACTTGTCTCCTTCCTGGTATTGCAATTTTCACAAACAGACGTGTACAAACACACATTATTTATTTTGTGACATTCAGTTTAATTTGGAGTACAAACTGTTGAGTAATTCTGGTCTCTTTCAGATATAAAAAGCTAGATTTGCTTTGATGAAATTATTGAAAAGAACAAACATCAACAAATATTGAATACATTTTATTGTTTGATTGATTCTGTTTTAGTGCAAAATCAACTTCAGTTTAATCTCAACAGTCTTAATAGAGAATCACATCACAGATTTCATTTTAAACTTTCCTCTTCTGCGAACATTTTATATTATTAAATTTTTGTTTTTTAATTACATATAAAATACTGTATATTACCATTATATATATTCTTCAGTTTCTTTGCCTGCCCTTCCAGAAATTTGGTGATCCCACTGTAATTGTTAAAAATAAATAAAAAGTAGTTTTGTGATTTCCTCTTAACTGTTCAGTTTTCTCCATATTTAGTTATGTAGGACTTAATAGACATGTACAAACTACAAATAATAATAGGGGTAGGATCTTGGTTAAAAGGAGTACTAGACGATTATTTTTTCCCATGGTTACAGTGTGTATCTCAGATATAGAGGAGCAATTAGTGGATACATAATCATTAGCAAAGATTACTACAGTTCTCTGCTGTTCATAGATCAGGATCATGATCTGCTAGGAGTAATTTTCTGGGGGAATAAAAAAATTAAAAATCAGAATGTTGGCTGGTTACTGCTGTGAATGAAGAAGATGATGGTCTTGTGGAGAAAATTCATAATCACTATTCAGAGGTGAGTGTAGAACGGTTATAATTGGTAGGAATTCAAATTTACCAGATGTCAACTGGGTAGGAAATAAAATTAATAACACAAGGGAACAGAGATTTGCAAATACTGCAGTAAGGGAAGGGGGCTTCACATAAATGGTGGGGCAGAACAAAAATGGTGGGGCAGAACAAAAGGGGACCAAATATGTTGGGTATCTTTCTGACAACCCCGAATGATAACCTTGTGGGTGTCAAGAAACAGAAGGAATAAGTAACCACATTGCTGTTCTAATGGATATTATGGCATTTAATAAACCAGAGGATAATATTGAAAGTGGGAAATAGGTACAGTTATAAACAGGCACAGATTTCTAACTTGAAGAGATATTTCAGAAACTTTTCACCAAATGGAAAAATGTACATTGCAAGGGATGTGAAAAAAGTTTAAAGTGATGATAAAAAGGGTGAGGAAATATTTATTCCAAAACAGAAAATAAAGATAAATAAAAACAACTACAGGGAGGAGAGGAGGTTAAAGAAGAGAACACTACAGAGTTAAGAGAAGTAAGGCAGTAGGGAATACTTTAAACATCTAAACAAGCAATTAATAACAGCAAAAAATGAAGTTACATATGGGTTTATGAAGAATATTTTTGGCTCAGGGCATTCTCTGAATGATGTGTTTAGAAATTTCTCTGGCTTTGTTAGAAAACTGAGGGGAAGATATTGAGACAATTATACACAAGAATGGAGAAGAACTTACTGGAGATTTGGAAATGGGTGAGATACTGAGTGACTTGCCAGCAGAATGGAAAAGAGCAATAGTAATACCAATTCATAAAGGAGGGGCATCAAATAGGATTGAAAATAATGCCAATTAATTTGACATCAGTGATTGGTAAAACTATAGCAGAATTGGTTGTGAGAAAAGAAACTGATTTGCAAGTAAACAACATTGCTTTAAGCAAGAATATTCATGAATATCTAAGATGATCAGCATATGGAAGCTTATTATTACTAAGAGATTTTCCTCACTATATAGGTTTTACTCAACCATATCAATAAAAAACTCGGAACACTGAACTCGACTTTATCTTCTCAAAATATTTCTCCAGATATTTTGGTCTTGTGTATCTGCCTCTTCTGCGACAAATCTTCTTATTACTGTTTGTAAATTTTAGAGACAGGTACACAAGGCTCATCCTCTTTTTCTCCTTCCCATTCCTGTTTAAGTTCCAGTATTTTAGTATCGTCCATTCTTACATGGCCATACCATTCCAATGTTTTTCGTTCTGTAACTTCAAACAGTTCTTCTTTCACTTCCATTAGCCTTATATTTTTGGTATTCCGTACTTTTGCTTTCCTCAAAATTTTTGCTGATCTTCTGCAGAAATCTCAGGTGGTGGGCTAATTGCAAAATATTGAATGAATTGGGCAATGGGGGCTGAGTTGATAGTGTAGCTCTAGGTGTTTCTAAGTATTTGACAGAGTGAACCATAAAATGGTATTAAATAAGTTGAAAACTATTGGAATGGATAAAAAAAGTGATTTTGTGGATAGAGGAATTCTTAACAGGCTGAAACCCGTAGCGTTATATGTAGGAAAAGCAGTCTGAAAAGTGGTGAAAGTAAATATGAGAGTGCCATAGGGTAGTGTACTGGGATAGTCAAAATGATTGCAGTGATTTCAGAAAATTACTACAGTTTTATTATTTGACATATACTTACAAGAGTACTCAGATATATTATCAAACTGTAAAAGTTTTTTTGAGTGTCTACAGATGCTAAATATGTGCACCTTTAGTAACTTTGCATACATCAAGTCTATAATCGAGTTCTTCCCATACCCGCTGCAGCATAACTCTGTCAATGAAAGCAAATCCATTCCACTGACCTAACCCCCTGCGACTTCTTTTTTTGGGGTTTTGTAAAAGACACAGTGTTCATGCCACCAGTACCAGTTGATCTGCCAGACTTGCGGGTTCACATCACCAGTGCATTTGCTCTCAATTTAGAGACATGCTGCATCGGGTAATGGAAGAACTCGATTATAGACTTTATGTGTGCAGAGTCACTAAAGGTGCACATATTGAGCATCTGTAGACACTCAAAAAACTTTCACAATTTGTTTATATATCTGTGTAATCTTGTAAGTATATGTCAAATAATAAATCTAGTAATTTTCTGAAATCGCTGCAATCATTTTGACTAACCCTGTATTTGGACTACTGATATTCATCATTCTAATGAATAATTGTGTTAATGGTTTACAGTTATTATTAAAGTTGTTTGCAGATGGCATAATGATATATGATAGGATCAAAATGGGAGAATGTGAACAAATTCAGGGTGATCTGGATAGAATATGTAACTGGGTAGGTCAACATGGAATGAAGATAAATGCAAGGAGCTTATTAGGTACAGAGATAAAGAAAAACTAACAGTCATTTATGATTACAGAGTGGGGACCGATTTGCATGTTGAAGGGTTGAAATGTAAATATCTTGTCGTGACATTTGATAATAAACGCAACTGGCCAGGACACATTGGGCAGGTAGTAAAAGGTTACAAAATCCTTCATTTGCTGGAGAGAGTGATGAGAGGATGTGCCAGTGCAGTTAGGGAATTGGGTTATAAAACTTTGGTCAGACCATTGCTTGAATATGGTGTTATAGTTTGGGACCCATCTTTTCTGTATCAAATACAGGAGTTGACGGGTGTGCAAAGTAGAGCAGCTAGATTTGTTTGTGTTTAACACAGGACCCAGTCAGTAATTGATATGATAAAGGAACTAACTTGGGAATCATTGGACATCAGGAGTAAGGTGAAGAGGATATCGGGGATGTACAAGGTGTATGTTGGTGATGGATCTTGGAAGGATATTGGTTGAAGAATTAGGAGTAGTGCATTAAAGGGAAAAGATAGCCATGGGCAAAAGTTGATACTCGATTTATGCATAAGAAAGTGGGAAAATTTTCTTTTGTGGATAACAGTGTTATGGATTGTAATATCTTGCCAAGGAAAGTAATGAATAAGTTACCAAAAATGCTGAGGGACTTTAAAATTAAAATTACAAAAGTAGACAAGTTTTAAATTTAACCCTGAACATAAATAAGACATGATAATAATAAAAAGTAATAATAAAAGTGTTATTAGACAACTAGCGAAATTGCTACTGAAGCATGTGCTCCATTCCAATTAAATTCATTACGATGTAGGATGATCATAATATATGTACCATGATTGTTTGCTGTAACCACATCAAATGTTACTAGGCGAATTTACAATTTTGTTTATGTTTTTCATGCTATATCATCTCTTCTGATTTTGTTAAACTTTTGTGTATAACCTGAACGCAATTCATGTGTTTTATAAAAACATTAATCATCTAAGGACATCATGGAACAAATGGCAAGTTGAGTGGTGTGCACAAGTCAGCGGCAACCACTGTGATGGTAGTCTGAGTTTAAGGTCTTTGTCCTCGTACAGATATTGTATTTAATCAAACTCGTTTTTTTTCTCTTTTAACTTTCTAAAAACATCTTAAAAAAAGAGTGAAAAGTTATTCTTAGATAAAGTTTATAATTCATTTTGTGAAATTGTGTTTCAAATGGTATATAAAATCAAGCACAGAAAAATATAATGGATCTTAGAAAAATGTTGAACATTTTCATAATAATTTTCACAATGTATGTATGTATTCATGAATATTACTTTCAGATGGTGCATATTATTATTGTCGAAAGAAATCTGACCAAGTATCAAATTTATAAAAGATTATTCAGCTAGTATTTTGCGATGACCATTCCAGGAAGATTGCTGTAGTTTTGCTGTAAACTTTGTGAGCCTACATATCAATGTAAATTTGTAAAGAATTTTCATATCAGTAATTTTGGAAGTAAAGAGGAGATTTATAGATTGTGGCAATAAGCTTGCACAGTTCATATGATTAAAAGAAAAATCAAAATATTTTTGAAATTTTATGAAGATAACCTCTGGCAAAGTTTTGCTTTGTTCATATGAAGTATGCTATGATGTTCTGTGGTTCAGATTCCATGTAAATCTGTAGGTACCGTTCCAATGGAAGGCATGTAGGGATACAGAGGCACATGCACTGTAAATCTAATCTCTATCACTTGATAGTCAATCTACCTTTCGGGGTCTCCATATGCATTTATTTATTTTTTGAAACCAATAAAGATTAAACTTTACTTCAGCCCTTGGGTTCCAATTTTCAAGTAACCCTAAAACAGAATAAAATAATAAATAAGTGGTTTAACAATGACAAGATGTTTACGAGAAGTTGATGTCTGGGGTTATGAATTTCTAGTTATGTTAAGAAGCTTGTTCCCGTGTGTGGAATTATGGAGTTTTGGTTTCAGAAATACATATATTTGTTTTGAAAATAAATATCTTAAATTACTAGCATTCTTGACAATGTTGTTGAATTGAACCATAAAAAAATCTGAAACTACAGAACTAAATTATCTTTATATATTGTAGCAATATATTTTTTAATTTTTTGAAAATTTGTAGTTAATGGTCATTGTTACTGTGTTTATGGTTTTTGTTGAAAGCATTAAATCTATTATGATTATGACAGGATGAGATGTTTAATTTAATTTTACCTATTTGTGGTGGAGTGCATGCTCTGGTGACAGTTTCCATATGTACCAATTTTCCCTGTATTTAAGTAATTTTTATTTGCAATCCTCCGAGTGTTTTCCCCATCCATCTACTTTTGCCCTTTATGTTTTTAAATTCAAAATTAACTTGAAATTAAATTAGTGTTTAGAAAACTATTCAGCACTTCAGTTAGTAATTTAATCCAATCCCCGAGTCCCTTACCTAAAAAAGAAAATTTTTCCAATCAATATGCCTCATATCAATTGCCAGCTTGTGGTTGTGGCCATCTCTATTATTCAATAGATAACTCCTAATTCTTCTATCCTCATCACCAATGATTGCCATGTACCAAACATGCTCTTTTCTTTCCTTGTGTCTCCCATCAATCCCAACCCAACTCCTCAGATAATAATAAGGAACTGAGCGTGGTGGTGTAATGGTTAGCGTTCTGGCCTCGCATTCAGGAGGACGGCAGTTCGAATCCCCATCCGGGCATCCAGATTTGGGTTTTACATGGTGTCCCCAAATCACTCCAGGTGAATGCCGGGATGCTTCCTTTAGAAGGCCATGGCCGAATTCCTTCCCATTCCTTGCCCCCCATCCTTTCCCATCTCTAAAAACCTCACTGTTAAGAGACATTAAGCAGTTAAAAAAAAGATAATAAGATGGTTTCATTTGCACTTGAGGCAGATGGGCACTGGAAAGAATTCCAAAATCTGCTGAGCAGTTGTTTTGTTTCTCATAGTACCCATTTTAGTCTTTAGAGACTTAACAGTAATTTTATCTGTATCTCAGTGAAATGAGACATCTGTTTGTGAGTCATTTGTAAAATTTATTCCTAAAGTCAGCATCAGTTTTTGCACCAGAGGAAAATTTAGCATAAATAAGTGTCTGCAAGTGAGAAACAGAAACTCAGGTACGAGTATTGGCTGACTAGTATGAAGTATGAAAAAGAAAGAAAGGCTTAACAAAATGAATAGCAACTTGTAACGAATGTGAAATTTACTCCAATTTCCCCAAGTTTGCTTTTCTCTACATATTTCTTACTGTGGTTTTGAGTAAGTGGAAGCTGTTGCATATTTCATATTAAAATTATGTCAATTTTTTTAGTTTAGGATTAATTTGGCCAAGTGAACAATAAAATATTTAATTTGTAATGAAGTCTGCGACATTTATAAATCACTATGGAATTAGGATATGCAACTTTACATGAAATCATATTCTGTAACTTTTTTTTTATTTCGTTATCTTCAAAATTGACATTTATGTTGCCAAAAATTGGTAATTTTTCAAATATGTTTAATTAATTTGTCTTCTTGCAGTACCTCGTGGTCAGTTCCACTGTGGAAGGTGCACTAAAATTTATCGTTACCACAGGAATTTGGTCCGGCATGTTAATTTTGAGTGTGGTAAACAGCCTCGCTTCAAGTGTCCATACTGTGCAAAGTGTATGAACTACAGAACTGACTTACTACGTCATATTGCCTGCAGACATGGGAAGAATTATGATGTAATGTGAATCTAATTTTCTTCGTCTCCTGTAAAAAGCGCTTTCCTATTTCAGATACCTAACTGATAATTTTGTAAAATAGTCTCACAAATTCGTTACTGTTATAAATCACGCTTTGTTTTACACAGTGAAGTAATAAAATATTATTTTACTCTAGAATTCTTTATTAAATAAATAATCACTCTGTGACTGATTTAAAAAAAATCATTTTTGCTTTAGTAGACAATTTTTATAGTATCTTTGCAGATAAAAACTAACGACGTTTGTTATTTACATTTTTTTTAAGTATCAACATCATTTTCTTAGCATTTTATAAAAATACTCCTTTGAGATCTAAAAGAAATATGATTAAAAAAATTGCTGTCTGAAATGCAGCAGTATACTGTGCAGTGTTATCCTTTTTTTTGTTTTACTAAATAAAGTGTATGGCTAGAGACTTTTTAAGTGTAAACTTTTGTATTTTCCACCAGTGAGTTTTTGTACATATTGCTTGTGATTCAGATTACAATTGAATGGATTGTGAGAGATTTTTTTAATAGCAAATTAAAATGTAGTATATGGAATATTTTTTATGACACTTTCATCATAGAAACATACTAGAGACTTATCTAAATATATGCGTCTTTTACTATCCCCAAACAGAATATGGTGAAAGAACTATGAGTTATTTTTTATTGACTGTGTAAGTACAGTTAGCCTAGTTCTCTTAGTCCTTTGCCTTTCATAATGCAACATGACAATAAGTGCTGCCATAAGGTTGAATCAAGGAGTTTTTTAAACTTCAAAGCTACAAAAATTACCATGCACAAGAGTTTATTGGAACAGAATCTTTCTGAAGCTTTCAAAGTCTATATCTCAAGTGATCTAGTCAACTGAAATGCTGGATTTCATCTGAACAATGCCTGTAGCCCATTGATCTAGAAAATAAGACTGCGCCAGGATTTGTGAACAATACGTGCCTCTCTCTGCCGCCGCAATCAACGGTTCCTGCCAATAGGCAAGGTTCCTGCCGGTAGTTAATGGTTCCTGCCAGTAGTCATTGGCCTATCAAGAAAAAGGAAGATGTAGTGCAGATTATGTGTATTATATGAGCACTCCTTTGCCAGCAGTCATTTGACAACAGTATTAGAGACTGTAACTGCTGAAATGTAGTGTTTTATCAGTGTACTTATTCTACTAGTTACTCAAGAGAATTTTATCTAGAAAATCCACTGTTTGGGTTTTGTTTGGCCCATGTTTCATCAATTTTGAACACCAGAAAGCTCATTTGGATTGTACTTGAACATGTTCAAACGCTCTTGTAAAATGGTCAACTGATTCTACTTACGAGGTGTGTACAAAAAGGAACCGAACTTCTGCTGTAATTGCTTTATTGCTCATCATACTAACTTTTACACACTGTCCCCTTCAAAGTACTGTCCTTCACTATCAATACACCATTGCCATCATTTTTTCAAGTTTTGGAACGCCTCCTGGAATGTAATTTCTCTGATGGCTCGCAGTTCTCTCGTCGCATTGTCTTGAATTTCTTCTATGGTCTGGAAACGACGTCCTTTCAAAGTGTTTTTCAGTTTTGGGAAGAGATAAAAGTCTGCCGGAGCCAAGTCTGAAGAATAGGGTGGCTGAGGCACAACGGGAGTGTGATGTTTTGCCAGATAATTCGTGACAAAGAGTGATGCGTGGGCGGGTGCGTTGTCATGGTGCAACATCCATGACTGATTCTCCCTCGGTTAAGGCCTTTTCCTACACACAGAATCTCTCAATCGTGTCAGATTTTTCTGGTAGACTTTCTTGTTTACCGCTTGACCACGTGGTACAAATTCATGGTGGACAACTCCTTTGCAATTAGAAAACACGACCATCATCACCTTGATGTTCGACCGACTCATCCACGCTTTCTTTGGTCGAGGAGAGCCTTTCCCCACCCATTCTGAAGACTGCCACTTCATTTCCACATCGTACCCATAAACCAATGTTTCATCGCCTGTAATGATGTCCTTGAGGAAGTTTTTGTCCTCATTTGCTTTTTCAAGCAACTCCTTAGAGATCCTAGCTCGATTCTCCTTCTGCTCGTCTGTCAACAAGTGCGGCACCAGTTTTGTACTGACATGATGCATTCCAAGTTTTTCTCTCAGGATATGATCGCAAGAGCCTACACTTATGCCAACTTCTTCAGCAACCTCACGGACAGTCAAACAGCGATTTTCATGAATCACAGTGCGAACCCTTTTAAGATGGTGGTCATCTGATAATGTGGAGGGTCGACCAGAGTTTGGATCGTCGGTAACTGAACTCCTGCCCTCCTTAAAGCGCTTAAACCATTCATAGCTCTGTGTTCAGCTCACACAGCTCAAGCATTTGAAGTGTCTCGGTAAAATTTTTCCCAAGTTTAGCACAAAATTTCATACAGACGCGTTGCTCCTCCAATTCCTTCATTATCGCTTTCGCACAATCCGACGAGCACTCTGCGCACGACCTCACCCAACCAGCTGTCACTCGTAAACTATTGCAGCGACCGTAGTGCGACAAGAGGCAATCTCTTGCCGAGAGATGTCACTAGTGTGCACGGAAGTCAGAGAATTTTATCTGCAGCTGTTGGTGCGCTGTTTAATTAGTTAGGTATCTTTTTGTACACACCTCATATTGTCAGTTGTTAGCGCCTGCTGTGTCCATTTGAGAAATTTCTCAGATACAAATGTTCGTGCAAAATATTACTTACTCTTTCATTTGAGATATTTACAGACTGAGCTGTACCACAGATTTTAACTTGTTGTTCTTCTTACAGTATTGAGAATTTTGATTACCATGTTTTCAGTTTTGACCTCGATAAGCCATTCTGAGTGTTCAGCATCACCCATTCTCAAATTATCATAACAAAATTTCATAAACCGCTTGAATACTATATCATATGACAATGTGAGTCCTCACAATACTTCCATTTCATTATTAATTCCCCATGCAAAAAGTAGTTCTTTATGAGAACATGAAATTCACTTTTGTACATTTTCAGTAAGCAATACACCAATTATTTTGTCAGGCGCTCTCAAAGCTGTAGTAATAAGTGGATGATGATGAATTCCAGCATGAATACAAAAAAATATCTACAATAAGGGCAACAGTAAACATGCAATTCTCACACCAACTGTTGAGAAATTCATGATTTTATTTACTTACCCTCATACAACATGTGGCAGAATTTCAAATTATTTAAAATTGTCTATATCTGGTGTTCCAGATAATGGTTGTTAAACATTTTTGATGGTATTGCTTTTATGCATTTATGTGCTGAATTGCTGTACTGCATAAAGAATGGTCTATGTGCCCTCATTGCGAAGAGCATCACAACATATCTGTATATGATAAAAGATGAGACGTCTCCCAGATATATGTAATCTGTGGGATGATGGAAAAAAGCAAAATATATGCATCATACACACACTGTTTTCCAGTTTTTACTTGAAAGAAATATAAGTATAGTAGATAATTAACAGTGTGATCATTCCATTATGCTATAAATAAAATTTGAGATTCATTGAATAGTGTGATGATACATTTTATATCTGGTTTTAAAGAATAGCAGCACAGGCCTGCAAGTAAAAGATGAATGGACATGCCGGGTGCACAAGTAAGGATTGAATGAGGTTTTAAAAGGAGATTTTAGCCAAAAGACTGCTGGGAAACAGATCACAACCAAGCAGTATTTAGCAGATGGTAATATTAAGAAACCGAACATCGATGAATCTCAGATATATAACACTATATATATATACCTATGATGTGATGATGCAAGATGTGCGATATAACATACACCATGCTTCCACCTCATTCATCAACCCTGTCACAGGGGAAAGCTTACCTATCATAGGACACACCACCTGTGAAACCACCCATGTAATTTACCAGTTAATATGCAACCACTGCCTGGCTTCATACATAGGTTTGACCACAAATCCACTCTCCATAAGAATGAATGGCCACCGACAGAAGGTGTTCACACAGAACCCAAAGCACCCAGTTGCTGCCTATACCATAACCCTTGACTTGAATAATTTCAACTCTTGTTTCACAATCCGTGCTATCAAGAGTTCTCCCTACTAGCAACAGTTTCCCCGAACTCAGAACTTGCCTACTAGAACAAACTTGGCACAAGGCAACCACCTGTAATAATAGCCGGTCATTATTATTACATGTGTTTTTAATCCTCTCTTTCCCACTACCTATATTGAACCACCACTAACCTAAGGTGATGTTTACTTCATAAAAATTATTATTTTATAATTTTTAATTTGTATTTATATAATATGTAATATTTTATTCATATTTAGTTTTAATTATATTTTGCTTTTCCCACCAACCAGAGATTAGTTTGGATATTTATCTATGCTCGGGTATTAGCTCTGATTCACTGCCCCTCTACTTTTCCGCTGTTTGAATTTACCCCACCATTTTCCCAGCTGGCGGTCTTTCCGTGAGGCAGTCTGCAGCTGCACCCACCTCTCATAATATTCTCCCGTTGATGAAGGGTTTATCCCGAAAATTTCTTTATTATTTGTGTTTGTTTCTTTTCTGTGTGTTCGCGCCCCACATCCATCATCTAAAGGTAAGTGGTGGCTCATTTCCCTATCCTAATTTGATTCCTTTCCGCTACTTAGCGTCTTGATTTCATTGTTACTATATATATATATTGCCTAACAGTACAAACTGGGCACAAGGCAACCACCTGGTCTCAACTTCAGATAATACTCGATCATTATTATTATTAATACTTATGTTAACCCTTTTTTAATCCTCTCTTTGCCTTCATCCCCTTCTACCTATATCAAACCATCACTAACCTAAGGTGATGGTTACTTAATAGAGCCTTTGGTTTAAAATGTTTAAAATTATTATTATTGTATTTTTTTATATATTTTTAATTATAGCTTTAATATATTTTAAATATGTTTTTTAATTAAATTTTATATATATATAATTTTTTTATACTTAGATTTAATTATATTTTGCTCTTCCCACTGACCAGAGATCATTTTGGATATTTATCTATGCGTGGGTATCAGCTCTGAATCACTGCCCTTACCTTTCCTCTGTTTGAATTTACCCCCATCATTTTTCTGGCCAACAGTCTTTCATCACCCACCTCCCATAATTTTATATATATGTATATACCACAGTAGTTATGAATCACAGTGACTATGTTGCATTTACTGCTGCCTCACTGAAGATCCCACATCTGCTGTCAACAAAAAACTACCGGAATATGTACAGTTCAATAGTCCCCTCCAAGATCTCACCCCACAGTCAATCTCTCTTCTTACTACTCAAAATCCACATACACCTACACTTTACCTCCTTCCCAAAATCCATAATCCTGGCATTCTAGGGTGCCCCATTGTTGTGGTTTATGTATCTCCTACTCAACGAATCTCTACTTTGGTTGACCAGTAACTGCAACCTATAGTCTGTCAATCCTCTCCCATGTCTTTCTACAATGCCCACACCTCTTCCTCCCAACTCCATCCCGATAACCATTGATTTCACATAACTGTACATACACATTTCACAATGCCATGGAACATTTTCTGGATAAACGCCCTTCAAACAGCTGCCCCAGCACATCTTTCCTCACCTCCTTGGCTTACCGGATACTTTAAAACAACTACCTCTCCTTTGAAGGTAATATCTACCACCAAACCCATGGCACTGCCATTGGCACTAGCATGGCTAGCATGGGTTACGTTCATAGATGATATTTTTATGATCTTGATGGAGAAAACACCCTTCTAGATTTTCATGATCTTAATACCTTTAATAACTTGCTGGGTTTCATATTAACTTATTCCCAAACCCAGGCCAAGTTCTTGGATGTGAATCTGTCCCTCTCTAATGTCCACCTCAGCTCCTCAGTTCACACCAAACCCACCAACATACAGCAGTACCTCCATTTTGACAGTTGCCATCTGTATCATACCAAATGTTCCCTCCCCATCATTCTTGGCATTCGAGGCAGTCGTCTATGTTATTACCAGAAATCCGTGATGGAGTATTCAAACGACATCTCACAAGCTTTGGTATCCCGTAAGTATCTTCCAGCTTTGGTTCACAAGCAACTTTCACGAGCCACATTATAACCTGCTCTGTTGACTAACCCCAACCCCACAAACGCAACCATAGTCCAGCCCTTATTCCACAATACTTCCCTGGCCTTGAATCCATCAATATAATTCTTCAGCAGGGATATGATTACCTGCTAAACTGCCCAGAAATGAGATACATTCTCACAAAAATCCTCCCTGGCCCTCACAGAACTTGTTTCAGCAGGCGTCCCAACCTCAGCCAACTCCTAGTTAACAAAGACACTCTTCCTCATACCATCAGACATCCCCAAGGCTCTTTCTCATGCAATAGACCCTACTGTGAGATTTGTGACATATGCCATGCCTCTACCACATTCATCAACCGTATCACTGGCGAAAGCTTTCCTATCGTAGGACACGCCGCCTGTGAAACCTTCCATGTAATATACCAGCTAACCTGCAAACACTGCCTGGCTTCCAATATATGTTTGATTACCAGCCCATTAGCCTTAAGAATGAATGGTCCATTGACAAACAGTATTCACTTGAAATCCGAAACATCCAGTAGGTGTCCATGCCATCTCCCATGACACCAATAATTTTAATTCTTTTTTCACAGTCCGTGCTTTCAGAGTCCTCCCAAACAGCAGTAGCTCCTCTGAACTCAGAAGGTAGGAGCTTGCCTACCAATATAAACTTGGCACGAGGCAATCTCCTGGTCTCAATTTCCTTCGCTCTACCTTCTCCTTGCCTCATCCTCAGTGTCTAAATTGAACAACCACATTCCAGAGGTGATGTTTAACTGCATACATAATTTGATTTTTTCTTTTGTTTTTCAATTTTATTTTGTTCACTTATTTATTTTGCTTACTCAAATTTATGTTGTGAAGATTTGACTGTATTATTCTGCTCTTTTTGCAATATTTTGCATTGCTCGTTTACTAGCTCCAATTCCCTATCCGCCTCTCCCTGTCCTCTGTTTGAATTTATCCCCACCATGTTCCTGACTAACAATTATGCTGTGAAACGGTTTCCTAAGCACCCACCCTTCATAATGTTCTCCTGTTGACAAAGGACCAAGACCCAAAATATTCAACGCCAAGCAGCCATCATATAAGGTAAGTGGTGGTTCATTTCGCTATCCTATTTTGTAATTCCTACATATAGTAGCCAGGAAATAAAAGGTGCTAAGTAGTGAATAGGAATTACAAAATAGGATACCAAAATGAACCACCACATACCTTAGATGATTAATGTACGGCATGAATACATAAAATATACAAAAACACACATAACATTGTATTAAATTCAAACAGAGGACAGCGGGAGGAGAATAGCGAATTAGAGCTCGTACCCAAACAATGCAAAATGTTGCAAAAAGTGCAGAATAATACAGTTAAATCTTCACAACATAAATTTGAGTAAGCAAAATAAACAAGTAAACAAAATAAAATTGAAAAACAAAAGAAAAAATCAAAGAATCTACGCAGTTAAACAACACTTACGGTATGTGGTAATTCAATTTAGACAGTGGGGATGGAGGCAAGGAGTGTATAGAGGGAAGGAAAAGTACTGGCTGTGTACTATCCCATATTGAGACCAAGAGATTACATTGTCCCCAGTTTGTATTGGTAGGCAAGCTCCCACCTTCTGAGTTCAGAGGAGCTGCTGCTGTTTGGGAGGACTCTGATAACACGGTCCGTGAAACTAGCATTAAAATTATTGGTGTAATGGATGATGGCATAAACAGCTACTCGATGTTTTGGATTCCAAGTGAATACTGTCTATCGATGGCCGTTCATTCTGTTGACTAATGGACCTGTAGTCAAACCTATTTAGCAAGCCAGGCAGTGTTTGCAAGTTCACTGGTATATTACATGGGAGGTTTCACAGGTGGTGTGTCGTATGGTAGGAAAGCTATTATCACCAGTGATACGGTAGGTGAAAGTGGTGGAGGTATGTTGGTGTGTCGCACATCTTACAGTGAGGTCTGTTGCATGGGAAAGAACGCTGGGGATGTCCGATAGGACAAGGAAGACGGTTTTTGTGGACAAGGAGTTTGCTGAGGTTGGAAGGCCTGCTGAAGTAAGTTCTGGGAGTACCAGGGAGGATTTTTGGAAGAAGGGATCTCATTTCTGGGCAGGTTAGCAGAAAATCATATATCTGCCGAAGGATTCTATTGAAGGCCAGGGAAGTATTTTGTAACCAGGACTGGACTATGATTAGTTTTTTGGGGTATGGGGTAGTCAATAGGTTGAGCAGGTTGTAATGTGGCTCATGAAAATTGCTTGAGAATCAGAGAAGGGAGATAGTTGCATGATACCAAAGCTTGTGAGATGTTGTTTGAATACTCCATTATTCCATTTCTGGTAGGAGCATATATGCCTGCCTCAAATGCCAAGACTGTAGGAGAGGGAGCAACTGTCAAAAATGAGGTACTGCTGTATGTTGGTGGGTTTGGTGTGGACTGAGGAACTGAGGTGATCTGACTCTACTACTGAAGAAGGGCTGTAAGTTAAAAAATTTTGCTGTATGTGTTTACATATATTTTCCATGTTTCAACTACACAGGAATCTTCTCCTATGGTAAGTGGTGGTTTTTCTCCTATCCAAATATTCAATATATACGCTTTCATCACCTTTGTTTCCTAATAAAGCACATGGCTACAGCCAGCTTTCCTTTGTGTTGCCTCTGTGTTCACTATCTTCATGTTCTTTTATCTGTAGTTTTCTTTGACTATTTCTCTTTCTTTGTGCTGCATCAACTATCTGACACTAACACATACCTCCCCCTTATCTATAATCCCACACCTGCAGTCAATGAAAGAATAAAAGATTATATACACTTCAGATGATCCCTCCCAGGACTCACTCCTCATTCTGTCTTGCTCCTCACTCTACTTCCTAAAGTTAATAAGCCTGGCAACCCAGAATGCACCATAGTTGCTGCATATGGTTCACCAATTGAGCGAATCTCTGTCCTGGTGGACCAACATCTACAGCCCATTGTTACCCAGCTTTCCTCCAACATCAAAGACCCCCGACATTTTCTTTGTCAGTTGTCTACTATGCCCACACCTCTTCCCTCTGATATGATAGATGTGACCTGTCTATATACCAATATTCCCCACTGTCATGGTGTCAGCACTGTGGAACATTTTCTAGACCAGCGTCCCGCAAACAGATTCTTCCTAATCACCCTTGCTGAGCTAATACTGAACAATAACTTTTTCTCCTTCAATGGTAAAAGTAACCACCAAGTTAGTAGCACTGCCATGGGCACCTTTAATACTCCTGCATATGCTAACCTGGAACAGTCGTTCTTAGCTGGAGCCTATCTGAAACTCCTTTAGTTGGTCAGATTCATTGATGACATTTTCATGATCTAGACCCATGGGGGAGACAACATACTCAGTTTCCCCAATAAAATCAATACTGCCAGCACTCTGAAAGTCACGTGGACTTCTCCCACACACATGCCTTGATGCCGACCTATCTCTGATGAAATCAAACCCACCTGCTTACAATAGTACCTTCATTATGATAGCTGCCATCCTCATCACATCAAACGTTCCCCTATAGCCTCGGCATTCGGTGGAGACACATACGTTCAATGAACAGGCCCACCAGCAGTGCTCTAGCAACAACTCTGAAGCCCTTATATCCTGCAATTACCCACCAGATTTAGTTCATCCAAATATTCATTATATTTATAAGGTGATTCATGAAGATATGAAAATATTTTAATATGTTATTCTACAAGTAAAACCAAAGAAAAACGTTCATATAAACATAGGTCCGCAAATGTTTAGTTATGGCTAGTAAAAGATTTTGCCTGAAATTTAGCAACCTCGCTAATATGAATCCATCACAGATCTGTACGAGGTTACAGTAAAGCATGATTTCCATTTATTTTGTTGTTATTGATCTGGTGAATGTAATAAAACAAGTCCCAGACGTGTATCTGCAGAAGTTTTACAGAAATTTCAGAGATTATACAACTAAATTCCAGAGATTATTCAAGTAACGTTGTTTACTTTACATTAAGAATGTTGGCAACTGTTAGTGAGTGGTTTCAGTTATTTCCTAACCGTGAAATGAGTTAGTTTTCTGTATTGTTCAGTGAAGGAACATAATAATAACAGTGTATTAAGTGAAACCACATAGTAACTGTTGTAGTTTGTAGATTATTTATGCACGAACTATTAGTGGAGTATTTAACATGTTACGGGAGACAGGTTCTCTACCTAGTGTTCATAATCAGTACAGGAGCTTGATACATGAAGACGATGATGAGGATAATATGGATGCTGTTCAATGTAGCTCAGGTACCAGTATGTGACGTATCTCTAAACGATTAGGCATTTCACAATCTAAGGTATGGCATACACTGAAGTACTATAATCTGTATCCTTACCATAAACAAAAAGTGCATCATTTACATCCGGCAGATCCTGCCCTTCACTTGGAGTTTTGCAACTGGTTAAATATTAATCGGCAGTTACACAAATTCATTTTATTTACTGATCTAGCACAGTTTACTCGAGATGGTATAAATGAGCACGTATGATCTGAAGGAAACCCACATGCAAGAGTGCAACGTAATTTTCAGCAGCGATTTAGCATAAATGTGTGGTGTGGTATAATCAACACACACTTTATTGGACCATTCATTTTCCAAGGATGTTTAACTGGCAAGACCTACTTACAATTCCTTCAAGACGAAATGCTCCACTTGCTTGAAGATGTTCCTCTTGCTACGCGATTAGAAATGCATTTTCTACATGATGGCACTCCTTCACATTTCACCAGTGCAGTTACTAGACATTTAAATGAACATTTTCCTCAGAAATGGATTGGTCATGGTGCTACACGTCTGTGGCCACCCAAATCGCCCGATTTAACACCAATGGATTTTTCTGTATGGGGATGGATGAAAGACATAGTTTATAAGGACAAAGTCAATACATGTGAGACATTACTTCCTCGCATTATGAATGGAATAGACGAAATTAAGAACATCCTGAGAAACTGAAACGAGCAGCAAAATCTATTCATACACGTGTAGCTAAATGCATCGAACTGGGTGGAGACATTTTTGAACATTTATTGTGAAATTGTATGTACGCTGTACAGCTTACTTAACACTGAGCTATGGTATTAATAAAATCAGATTGTCTGATACATTCATACTGTTTTAGTTATCTTTATTACCATCATTTTCCAAAATTAAATTTTCTACATGTTCTATTGAAAGCTTTGTGCAATTTTCAGGAATTTTAAAAAAAGTAGTTAATAAAATACAAATTTCCCCATATTATTTCTTTGCTTCTTTGGAATTTCTGTAAAACTACTCCATATACACATCTAGGACTTGTTTTATTACATCCACCAGATCAATAACAACAAAATAAATGGAAATCATGCTTTACTGTAACCTAGTACAGTTTTGCGATGGCTCCATATTAGTAGAGGGATTCTTGTCAGAAGTACTTGCCGTCTTGGCATTGCCTTCTTTTATTTGCTGTTTCCATGTAAGTGCTTGTTTTACTTTTATATTTTTCATTTCTGTTGAGCCTTTTATTTTTTGTTATATTTTTTATTTTTATTTATTTATTTATTTTTGTATTTTTTCGTATTTTTTTGTATTTTGTATTTTTTTTAATTTATTTAGTTTAATTTATTTTAAAAGTGTTAGGTCATCCGTTTCGCACTGTATTTGTCGTTTTCTCACTAGTTTTCTTCTGTCAGCAGCTGGAGTGGTCTTCTATGTGGACCCTCGTATATGTCGTAGTGCCCTAGAGAGCGAATAAGGTGGTTGTGGCTCTCCTCAGTTTTTTGGTAAAAATGTCTTGCTATTTTTTTATACCTATCCCGAAGTCTCGGGATCCCCGCTGTCTCGTGGAGGATGTCTGTCGGGAATCTCATTGGCAGGCGGAGTGCTCTCTTCAGCGCCTTGTTTTGCATTCTCTGCAGCTTCTCAATATGCGTTTTTGCAGCATATCCCCATTCAGGGGATGCATATTCCATAATCGGACGCACCAGTGCTTGATATAATCTGGGTGGTAGTGTGCTACTTTAATTCAACACTGGATAAAGTTGCCCCAGTCATTGAAGAACTCTGCGCCTGACGTCTTTGAAGTACGGCTTCCATGTTAGTTTCGTATCTAGGTTCACCCCAAGATACTTTGCCGTGGTCACCAAGGGGATTCTATCCCCGAAGAGCTTCAGCATTGGTCGTGGTGGCTTACGCCTCCGCGTCAACATGATGGCCTGCCTCTTCGATGCATTGATCTTAATTCTCCACTTGGTGGCCCACTCCTCGACGTCTTTCAGCACTGCTCGGAGGCGGCGTCCCACGAGGATCCGGCAGCGGGACGTAGTGAAGATCACCGTGTCGTCGGCGTATAGTGCCAGCTTGGTTTGTTGACCCATCGGAATATCCGCTGTGTACAGCATGTAGAGCACTGGACCCAGCACAATGCCTTGAGGTACCCCGGCGCGGATGGGTGTTGTTGATTTCGCATCGCCTATTTTCACCATGAAAGTTCTTTGCTGGAGATAGCTCTTCAATAATAGGAGATATGGTCCTGGAACTCCAAGTGTGGCCATTTTGTAGAGTAGCCCTCGGTGCCACACGGAGTCAAAGGCCTTCAACACGTCGAGGAGGACTACGCCACAGTGCTCTCGTGCGTTGAATGCTGTGGTTGCTTCCTCGATGACTCTCAGCAGTTGGTGCATTGTTGAATGGCCAGGTCGGAAACTGTGCTGCTCTGCTGGTATCATACCACCGTCGCAGATGTGCACCTGCAGTTGCTTGAGTAACAGCCTCTCAAACAGTTTGCTGAGATTAGGTAGGAGGCTGATTGGTCTATAGTTCTGCGGGTCAGCTGCATTTTTGCCAGGCTTAGGAATCAGGATGATCACCGCTCTTTTCCACGCTGCCGGGTACACTTTGGTCCTCGTGATCTTGTTGAATAATTCTACCAGCCTCACGATGGCACCTGCTGGTATATTCTTCATTACCCTGTTGGTGATGCCGTCGTGTCCCGGTGCCTTGTCCGGGGGAAACTTCGAGATCTCTTCCCGTAGGTCTTCGACAGTGAATGGGTCGATTTCACCCTCTTCTTCTTCACCGTTGTCTCTAAGGTACCGACGGAGGTGTTGCCTGACTCTCTGGCAGTGGCGTCTGTCTATTGGCTCCGTGACGGGTCTAAAGTTCCCCTCAAATGCATCCGCCAGCGTGTTGGCTTTGTCTGTTGGCTTACAGACAAGACCATTCGCTCTGTTCAGGGGTGGTATTCGGCTGCGACGTCCAGTGAGTTGCTTGGTCTGCTTCCAAGCCATACCGTCTTCTACTTGCAACGTTGACACCTTGTCTGCCCACTGTTGGTTTCGGTGCTCGGTTATCCTGACTTTGATCTCGCGGATCAGGCGATTTAGGTGTCCTTTGTCCAGGGGCCTCCTGGTTTCTTGCCAGAGACGGACTGCCCTGTTCTTAATTGTAATCATCTCCAGGATGTCAGCTGGAAGGCTCTTCTGCTGCGCACCACGCTGTGATGGGGGTGTTGCAGAGTCGGCTGCTGTTTTGATGTGGTCCATGATTTTCTCAAGCTTGACATCTACATCTTCGTCAGCCTCTTCCCCATGTAGATGTTCTGCCAGGTATATTTTGAATTGCTGCCAATCTTCCTTTTGATAATTTTTTCCTTTTTCAGTGTTTTGTTCTGCTTCTACATCTGAGCTTCTATAATTACTGGCTTGTGCTCTGATGATAAGCGGTTTACCACTCTGGCTTCCAAGAGACCTGGAATATTCCTTGCGATAGCAACGTCCAACACGGCTCCGCGGTGGCAATGGTTTTTTTGGGTGTGTGTTGGCACATCTGGTGTGAACACAATACAGTCGTATCGGTTTGCCGCTCGTAGCAGCCTGCGCCCGCTAATGTTGGTGGCTCTGCTGTTCCACATCTGATGCTTTGAGTTCATATCTCCCGCGATAAGTAATCTCCCATGGATTGAGAGGATAGCCTCCAGGTCCGCTTCGTCTATGTGATTTCGTGGTGGATGATAAACTGAGATCACGTTGACGGGCCCATCGGATGTCTCCACAACAACTCCCATGGCTTCGATGGAGGTCATCGCCGGCATCTGGAACTGATAGTGTGGCAGTGTGGAATGTATCAAGACGGCCGTTCCTCCTCTGGCTGTAGGGCGGTTGTACCGGTACACTCTGAAGTTCCTCGCCGACAGCCTGATCTGCGGTTTAAGGTGTGTATCACAAATGAGGCATATGTCTATGCCTTCGTCTAGAAGGAACTGTCTTGGTTCTCCCTGCTGTTTGAAGACTCCATTAGCATTCCATGAACAGAACGTGAGACTATTTGCATGTCTACGCCTGTTCATGGTTGGGTGTCTTGCTTTCAGTTGAATTTGTGATTGTTTCCACGATCTTCTGTGGGATGCTTTCCAGGTGGGCCATCAGGGTGGCCATCTGCGTCAGCATCTTCTGGAGCAGCTGGGTGACGCTGGGATGGTCTTCCTGACCTATCCTGTTGGCATTGATTGAGGCCAGTTTTTGTGGATTCGCCAGAGGTTGGGGCCATGGTTGACTGGTGGTAGCGCTGTCAGCTGTTGTCTGGTGGCCGGGCAGAACAGGCCACTCTGAAGTTTCAGCCGCATGTGAAGGAGGCTTTGCATTGTCTGTAGATTGGTTTTCCTGGTGGTGGCTCGCTACGTGTCCTAGCAGTCGGGCCAGTGCTTGTTTGGCAGTGGGACATCCCCTCCAGGAAGCCACATGGTTTCCCCCACAGTTTGTACATATGGGTTTGCCTTGCCCCCTCTGCATTTCACATGCCTTGCCCCCTCTGCATTTCACATGCCTTGCTGCCATGAAGTGCTCCGCATTTTACGCAGCGCTCTGGCATTTGACAGTGCTTCTGTACGTGTCCAAATGCCTGGCAGCGATGACACTGAGGTGGTCCTCTGCTTGATCGCATTTTCTCAACACTCACTGTCAATCCAGCTAGTCTACGAAGATGATATATTGTGCGATTTTCCGGGCTGACCACTACGGTAATCGCGTAAAGGGGCATTGGAGAGTTGGTACCCGGCATCTTCATCTGCGTGACTATCGTCTATTGTTGTTCTTCATCCTCGGTAGCTAAATTCGAGAACCTGTTGCTCGTCTCTGTATTGCTGTTTTTGCTCATCATTTGTTGTAACACCTGAGCAGTTTTCTTTGGGCGTCTGAATTCGCCCTCATTTTCACCACTGTTTCTGCCGAGCGACAGTGCCGCTGGAAGTGACGTGGCAGCTTCCGGTTGTGTGTCAGTTTGGGGGATGACATTAGCTTGGTGAACGTCCTTTGAAGTGGAGTCTGCAGTCTTCTGCTGGCGTTTAGTTGGCTGTTTGTTGTTCTTCTTGACTGCACAGGCATTTCCTTGTGGCGCCATGACAGCTGTGAACTACGGCGCCGCCTTCTTGTTGGCCGGACCATCCGGCGGCTGGCAGTCAACTGTGCTCTTGGAGACGCAGGCTGAGCGAAGCTGTCTCGCCCCTCCAGCACCCCGCGCTGCTAACCCTCCAACCCCTCCCCCTGCTGGGGCTGTGGGCTAGGGAGCAGCTCTGGATGCGTACACCTCGACCCACGGCCGGGGAGCCACTGACTGCTTGTTGCTGGAGGGCTTCCCTCCGCCGCTGTCACCCCACATGCTAGCTGGGTTGGCGCGGCCTCCCCTTCAGCCGCCATGTGGCCCGGTCCTAGCATGTCCTCCCCTTCCAGCGCAGAGTGGACTCGTCTTTGGAATGTGGTCTCCGTTTTGCAAGCAGAGTACTGTGTGGATGTTGATATATCCTTAATCACGTCAGGCGTGGTGGTACATATATTCACAATGTCGGATGGCGCGGTTGAAATACTCACAATGTCAGCCGGCGCGGATGTATTTTCAATCACTGTTCTTTTTCATATCTTGCGTGAGCTCCGGTGGGCTGATGGTGGCGTCGGCTGGTCTTTTTGCGGTGTTTGCACACGTACTATTTACAACTGGAGTGTTCACATCGCGAAAAAGTTCAGCGCTTTTGCGAGCGGAAACCTAAGGGGAAGTTTAGACTCACTCTTCACCCCTCTGCCGCACTCCTTGCTGCGAACGATACAGTTAATTACCATATCTGTCACTTTTTATTTTCTTTCTCTGCTCGAAAGATAGTTCTTGAGCTCGTCAGCTCTCACGGGCTTGATTCACTCAATATAATTGCGATCAACCAACAGTGAACGCGGACCATTATCAACTTTACGTGGAGTTAACTCCGAGAACTGATCGCTGCGGTCAGACATCCTTCCCGCACGCCGGCTAGCCGGTGACTGGCTTCATATTAGCAAGGTTGCTAAATTTCAGGCAAGATCTTTTATTAGCCATAACTCCATAACCAAACATTTGCGAACCTATGTTTATATGAACGTTTTTCTTTAGTTTTACGTGTAGAATAACCTATTAAAATATTTCCTTATCTTCGTGAATCACCCTGTATATATATAATATTTTCATGAGCCATCTGAAACAGACATTTCTGGAGGAAGTCCCTCTCAAACCCCACATTTGGTTTTGATTCATAGATAATATCTTTATGATTTGGATGCAAGGAGAAACCGACCTTCTAAATTTCCTAAGTCATCTCAATACCTTTAGCTTGCTGAAATTCACTTGAATCTACTTCCACACCCAGGTCACATTCTCCCTCTCCAATAGGTACCTTAACAACCCACCAACCTTCAACAGTATCTCCATTTTGACAGTTGCCACCCATACTATACCAAAAGTTCCCTCTCCTACAGTTTTGGCATTCGGGGTAGTAGTCGCAAATGCTCCAACAAACAGTCCCTCATGCATTATCAAACAATATTTCACAAGTAATGATATCTCACTCTAGTTTTGGTGAAAAAACAATATTCACAGGCAACATTACAATATACTCATCCCAACAGTCATTCCAAAACTGCAAAAACCAACCACAATCTGGTCCTGGTCACACACTACTACCCATGCCTCGAATCCATTTAGAGAATACTCCAGCAGGGCTATGATTTCCTCCAAACCAGCCCAGAAATGATCTCCATTCTTCCAAAAATCCTCCCTCCCCCTCCCAGAAATTGTTTCAGCAAGCCTCGTAACCTCAGCTAACTCCTAGTCGACAAACATAGTTTTCCTCATACCAACAGTCAGCCTCGAGGCTCTTTCCCATGCAGTAGACCCCTCTGCAAGATGTACAACATACACCATCCCACTACCACTTCCACCAACCCTATCACAGTGGAAAGCTTTCCGGTCATAGAACACGCCACCTGGAAAACCGTTCATGTAATTTACCTGTTAACATGCAACCACTGTCTGGCTTCATATATAGGTTTGACAACAAATCCACTTTCCATAAGAATAAATGGCCACTGACAGATGGTATACACACAGAATCCAAAGCACCCAGATGCGGCCATTCCATTACTTATGACTCAAATAATTTCAGCTCTTGTTTCATGGTCCCTGTTCTCATAGTCCTCCCTAATAGCAGCAGCTCCTCTGAACTCATAAGTTGGGAACTTGCCTACCAATACAAACTGGGCACAAGGCAACCACCTCGTCTTGACTGAAGACAATACCCTGTCAAATCCTCTCTTTGCCTCCTTACATCATACCTAAATTGAACCACTACTAACCTGAGGTGTTGTTTACTTCATTGAGTTTTTGGTTTGATTTTTTATTTTTATTTCTTATTTTATTTTTTGTATTTAGATTTAATTATAATTCTAGATCTGCTGTTAAAGAAAGTGTTTGTATTGTAAAGGTGGCACTACTTAACTTCTCAGTAATGAAATGATATTTATATATGCTCACATATTAGCTCTTAATCACTGCCCCTCTGCTTGTCCTCTGTTTGAAATTACCTCCACCATTTTATGGGGCAGTCTCTCACAACATCCACCTCCTATAAAGTTCTCCTGTTGTCCTGAAAATTTATGTATCGTGTGTTTTTGTATTTTCTGTGTGTTTGCGCCCCACAACCATCATCTAAAGGTGAGTAGTGGCTCATTTTCTTATCCTAATTAATCCCTTTTGCTACTTAGAGCCTCTGATTTCATTTTTTGTTTTATATATGAAATAATAGATGCTAAGTAGCAAAAAGGAATTATAAATTAGGATAGGAAAATAAACCACCACTAACTTTAGATGATGGTTGTGTGGCGTGAACATATAAAAATAAAAGAACACAAATGACATAGTAATTTTCAGGTCCTAGCCCTCTATCAAGAAGAGAACAATATAGAAGGTGGGTGTTGTAGGAGACTACCTCACTGAATGATCATTGGCTAGGAATGTAAGGGGGCAATTTCAAACAGAGGACAAGAGAGGGATAGTGGTTTGAAGCTAATACCTGAGCATTTCAAAATTTTGTTAAAAGAGCAAAATAATGTTTGTTCATAGATCATGACCCTGAGTTACTTGTTGTATTCCTGGGGTAGTGAAAATAAAATATCAGGATGTTACTTGCTTACTGCAGTGGAAGAGTTTCTGATGAATATGTGGCTATTGGGGAGAAATTGAATTCAGATTTCAGCGGTGAGAATATAATTGTATTTATTGGTGGGTGTTTAAGTTTACCGGGTGTAAACTGGGTTGGAAATAAGATTAATAACACAAGGGAACAGAGATTTGTATATTCCTTAATAAGAGGAGGAGGGTTTAAGTCGAATAGCAGAACACTAGGGGATAAAACATGTTGAACATCTTCCTAATAAAGCCAGATGATAACCTTGTGGGGTGTCAAGTAACTGAAGGCATAAGCGATCATGAAGCAGTTCTGATGCATATTAGAGCATTCAGTAAACCAATAACCAAAACTGAAGGGGTATTTAGGTACACTTATAAAAAGGAACACATTTTGAAATTGAAGAGAATTTTCAGTAAATTGAAGGATGGTACAAATGCAGTAGAGTAAAGGTGGGTAGAGTTCAAAGAGATAATTAGAAAGGGGGAAGAAATATTTATTCCAAAATAGAAAATAAATAAAATTATAGAACATATGCTATAACTCGCTAAACCTGCCCATGCTTCACTTTGGATCAGTCATATATGCGCACAGTACCTTTGAGATCAGATTTATTATGTTTGTATGTCGTCAAAAAAACTTTAAACAATTTTTAAATTTCAATTTGTTGGTCAGAAACTTTCTGACCAGAATTGGTCCAACTCCATTTGACAGGAAATGTTACAGGCTCTCAGAATAGTGCTATCCACCTTGGTCGATTTCCTACCATTTTCGAGATAGTTGCTAAATTGTTTCTGGGTGATGGGGGAGAGTGGGTATATTTTCGAAAACATAATTTAGACTGTGTTTTTTTCTTTGTTTTAAACTATAAGTGTGCAGTGTTCCATCGAAATTGGAAAAAAAACTTTGGGTTTGTAGAAACAGTATTGGAAATTAGGGGGTCGAAGCAAATGGGGAGACGGTTTGGGATATTTCAAACAAAACGTAGGCAATATTTTTCTGTTTGTTTTAGAGTATACATGTGCAATGTTGGGTATTGAATAAAAACTGTGGGTATATGTAATGAACATTGACAAAAATTAAGGAGTGGAAAAGGAGAGATAAATTGGATTTTCCTAAACAATTGTTGACAATACTTTTCTGCTTGTTTTAAAGTATATGTTTGCAAAGTTCCATCAATATCAGATAAAACTGTGGGAACATACAAACAACATTCACAAAAATTAGGGGGGTTAAATGGGGAAGGGGGCTTGAGGTTTTGAAAACCAAATGTAGACAATACTTTTCTGTTTGCTTTAAAGTATACATGTGCAAAGTTCCTTCAAAATCAGATAGAAACTGTAGCTTTTTACAAAAAAAATAAAAAAAAAATAAAAATAATAATAATAATAATAAAAAAATAAAAATAAAGGTGGTTGGAATGAGGAAAAGGGGTTAGGTTTTTGAAAAACAAATGTAGACAGTATTTTTCTGTTTGTTTTAATGTCTACTTGTGCAAAGTTCCATTGAATTCTGATAAAATATGTGGGATTGTATTAAAATTAAGGGGTGTATAGGGGGACAGGATATTAGTTTTTAAATTTTTGTTTTCAAGAACCTTCTTCGTGTCACCCACCACATTCTTCCAAAACTTCAAGTCAGCCAACCTACTTCCTTTTGAGTTTTGTGAGCACAAACAAACAGAGGCTGAATTTTTATGTATAAAGATTACACATCTTTGCCAACCTCAACTATCCTCTTCCACTAACCTTGACCAACTCCTCTAATAACAGCAGGAGATGAAGGGCTATCTGCTACCACAGCCGTGAGTGAGTAGCAGTGGGTAGTCATCGAGAAATGTGTCTTCAAGTTCACACACTTGATGTACATATATAATAGCGACAATGAGCAGAAAAATGCTTTAAGGCAATAAAACTAAGGAATGATAGAGAAAAACAACCCAATACTTACCACAGATGAAGCCAGCTAGGAATGTTGAACATAAAAAAGAACAAACACAAAAAATACCCATTATTTTGGCTGTTAGCCTTTTTTTTTTTTTGCTAAAAGTGAAACACCAGGCAGAGCTTGACGTGCACACAATGATGACCGTCTGGTGAATGGAGGTTGAATGACATGGCTGGAATAGATGGTAGTATAGGAGAGGGGGGGAAGTGCAAATACCAAATCGATAATACAGTACGTATATTTTATTGAAAGTTGGAGATCAACATAATAAATGAGTGAATATATAAATCATATGATGATAACTTCAAGTAGAAAAAATAGAATAGAAGCTATATAAATAGTAAAGGTAATAACTGCTGGGTCTGGTGGGCAGGATTTATTGGAGCTTGAGGCCTGGGGGAAGTCTTGTGTCCAGGATATTCTGGTAGGCTAGTTCCCATCAGTTCAGAGGAGGTTGTGTTGTCGGTGAAAACCCTCTTTTCCCTGACAGAGAAACAGTTGTTGAAATTATTCAGATTGTGGGAATTCCCCATCATTGGTCATGCTACTTGAATTACAACACACCTTCTATATCAACTCATATGCCACCATTGCCACAGCTTGTATATAGGCCTCACAACTAACCCATTAGCCTTCAGAATGAATGGCCATAGGCAGATAGTGAATAGCAGCAAAGAAGCCCATCCAGTGGCAAAACATGACAATTCTCCCAATTTGAACTACACAAGGAATCAATAACAGCAAAGAAGGTGGCTAAAGATGTGTGTATGAAGATTATCATTGGTGCAGGGAGAACGCTCACTGATGCTTCTAGATACTTCCATGGCTAAGTTAGAAAACCGAGGGGAAGAAAGGGTGTTGAGACAATCTATATATCTATAAATGAGAAAACGAGAAAGTTCGGATATGTGTTTGGATGTACTTCTGGAATCAATAACGCCTTAATAAATCAACATATTTAAATGACATTTGGCATGGAGTCAGTTAATTGCGTGCGAAGTGACATAGGATAGATTTTATCCCACAAAAACGCATAGTTCTTTTAGAAATTACCATTAATATCAATTCGGAAACAACAAAGAGTTTCCTACTTCGTAGATAGCCGTGCCACGTTTACTCTTTGCTTTTTACGTAAATCGCAAACACTACTTTTCAGAAATAAAAGCAAAAACCTTCTTACATATGCAAGTTTGTGTTTAGTTTAAAAGCCATAAAACCGACGCACTTGACAAATAATAGTTTGGAAGCGGGAAATATAAAACTGTACTTAACCTTAAATTTTTAAAAAAAGGTAGGTACCGTTGTCAAGTTCGCAAAGAGATGTTTTCATTTGCGAACATAAAATAGTATGACATATCAAATAATACACCATAATTGAAAAAAAAAACGTATAATGCTATGAGTATACCACCAAGAAAGTCAGTTCCCTAAAAGTGCAAAATGTCGTAGTTCTATCTCGGTTTAATTTATTTCCTGTTTCTTTTTTGGGGAGTAGTTTACGTCACGATACATCACGTCACACCATGACGTAGTGTTTATTAAAGTTTCTTAAATAACTGATAACTTAACTAAATTCCTCTTGCCTTTTGCTGTGACAAGAAGGTTTTGTTTTCATTCTGGTCCAGGCAGAATTTCAATCTAACCACAATCTGCGTTAATATTGTCACTACAAAATCAAAGCCTCAATCACAATAATTTTATCTTAAATTATTGATGTGTATCGCGGCGTAAACTTGAACCTACAGTCTCTGCATTACAAATTATTTTTGCCGAAATTTAAAACTTAATTAACCCTTTTTATTTTTTGTTCAGAATTTTTGTACAAATAATAGAGACTATGATTCACGAAACTGCTTTTTACTTACTGTTCAATTCTGCAAATATGTATCGAATGCTACACTTAAACAGATATATTCAATGGGCTAATGTAGAAACTTATTGTTTCATGAAGTAACAGTGGAAGTCATTTACAACACAATACACAATCTACAAGGAGCATATGAAAGCTGCTTACTTATTACTAATAATAACTAAGTTCCTTCTGCCTTATGCTGTAACAAAAATCAATCTGTTCCAGGCATCATTTCAACCAAACCACTATCTCTGTTAATATTGCCGCTACAAAGTCAAACTATATTGAATGCAATTATACACCTCACTAAATCACGAGCAGTAACAGTCACTTTATCGAGATGTTAACTTGACCAGCAATATTAACGAAAATTGTCTTAGAGTTGTAGAGAATTATGGACTTTTCGTTGTACACTGTAAGTTACAAGCATTTTAGTATAATTTTTTTAATTACGTTACTCCAATAACTGTCATGATGCTGATGACATACTTCGTGTGGATGAATGTAGTTTCAGATGAATTCAGTATTTAATTTACACATTTCCAACATCATTATTTGGGTTCATTTAGTATCGTGATCTGAAATAATGAGTCAAGTTTATTTCGCGATTCATAACGTCACTAACATGTAATAGGCCCTATAGCAAATGTATTAATGCGCAACTGATAGAAGCTTTGATTTTCTATCGGTAATATTAGCTGAGTTTGTGACTTGGCTGAAATTTAGCCTGGGCCAGAATGAAACATTATTAGTTATTTCAAGAGCGCTATTTTAGTGATGTCATGTGTTGCTTTGTTCCGATATTGTATCAAAAGATTTATAATAAGCGTGGATGATTTATCAGAACACGTGGCGTTGACCGATTTTTGAAATTTATAAATGTTTTATTCAGGTAGTGAAATGGTAGACAAGTGGAGTGGTAATTTGCCGGCAGACATTCAATTCTGTTGGCAGATTGAGAAACCAATTATGAAGAAAGAATCAATTACTATTTTAACACTGAAATTTATATTTTAGCGCAGAATTAATGGCTCCAAAGGAATGAACTATAGTAAACTGGTCTACAGGCAATTCAACTTTTTCCACAGATAGAGAAGCCATTACCACAATACCACTGATCATTATGGATAAAAGGATCAATTACTACTATACATACTACTATAATATCTAAATTTCTATTGATGGAACCAATATATCCTCAAAACAAAATCAATATTCAAAGAGTTAAGTTCTATTTTTTTAAAGATTTTTTTCAGATATTCAATGCAAATCAAAATATTAATTTTTAGTATTACAATTTTTTTTAACGGAAATGAACGTTCTTGGGCCACTTATGTATTTATTTGCTGTTAGTATTTTTTGTTGTTGATATTTAGTCGATTCCATCAAAGTATTGCTAATATTTTGACGTTTTGAGCTTCCATTAATTAAAACTATATTCATTTTTATTCGCGAGATGAAATTAGTAATTTTAAGAGATGCTGGGTAAACGAAATTCAAATATTTCAAAGAAATGTAAGAAAACTAGGGCTATGAAAATAACCAAAACCTAGGAGACAAATCCCCAATGTAGTATATACGGATATATTAAACTGTAAATACTCCTAACAAACAGAATATTTTTATTGTTTTAAAAATTCAGTGAAGTAGTTGTGGAACATAAATAAATTTTTGTTATTTTATTGCAACATTTATTACTACTATTACTAATAAAAATAGCTCTAAAATAAATTTTATGGTCGTATTGACCTGGTGACAAGGCTTCTTTACGTCTCCGCAATCAGCCCCTTTTGTAGCCTCTTAATGGAACCCAGTAATCCCAGCGGACATAGAAGACTCGCAGTTCAACACGGAATCAGAACTAAGTGAGCATTCTGGCATAATTTGCATCACACAACAACCTATGCCAGAGGTGAAGGTCGAGCTAAGGACCTTTGAAAATCCTCGCCGAGAATGGGATTCAAGCTGGGGACTTTTCCATCTCCAGTTGGACGCCCTACCCACTGAGAAACCAGTCCTCTCAAGAAAATCTTATATTACTACACTCTTCAACGTGGACGAAGTCGCGGGTAACTGCTAGTCATAGATAAGGTTGGATAAGAGGTTATTGGCGATTTTGAAAAGGCGGAGATTTGAAATAACTGGTTAAGTGAGACCATTAGGGACCATGAATAGGAAATGGGAGGGTGTGAATTGGAGAATGAGCTTAACAACACAATTAGATATAAGCAGAACAAAAAATTTGAAATTCATCCTGCGGATATCATGAAGGAACTAAGAAAGCTGAAAAAGGGCCTAATACAGATAATATTACTTCAGATGTCTTAAAGATAGCAGAGTTTGACATTGTACTTTATCTTGAAATATTATTTGAACAGAGTCTGTATATTTGCTGCTTACCAGAGGATTGGAAAAATGTGATATTAGTACTGTTACACAAAAAGGAAAGTTGATAAATAGAGTCGGAATTATAGGTCAATCAGTTTGACATCAGCGGTAGGTAAATTAATGGAGAGATTGATATGCTACCACATCAGAAATATATGAGAGGAGTCTGATTTTCAAGTCTGCAATATGGCTCTCGGCAAGGATATTCATACGAATCTCAGTTGGCAGAATATTTTGGATGTAGTATACGAAGGAGTCAAAACTGATAGTGTTCGACTAAATCTTTCAAAGACCATCGACAGAGTGAGCCAAAAAATGTAAAACTATAGGAGTGGATGAAAACGTGTTTTTCTGGGTGAAGTAAGTTTTTAATGGTACAAACCAAAAATTTAGCGTAGGAAATGCAGTATCAAAAGAAAGTAGAAGTAAAAATGGGAGTGTCATATGGATGCATATTGGGACATTGGTATTCACTATTCTAATGAATGATTGTGTTGATGGTTTACTATATGAAGTTAGGTTGTTTGCAGATGACACAATGCTGTATTAAAGGATCAAAATGGTAGGGCACTGTGAACAGCTGCAGGGTGTTGGTAAAAATGGGATGAAGATAAATGCAAAGAAGAGTCAGCTTATTAGATACACAGCCAAAGAACTAATGGTTGATTATGATTGTAAGGTGGGGAGGGAATTGCTTGTTGAACACTTGAATCTTGGCCAACATTTGATAAGAAGTTCAACTGGGCAGGACACACTGGACGATTAATTGGGAAAGTTACTAATTGGAGACAGTGATAGGGTATGTACGATATAAATAAAGGAATTGGGTTACATATCTTTTGTCGAAGCATTGCTTGAATATGTTGGTGTGATATGGGAACCACAAACTGGGTATCACATACAGGAGTTGTAGTGGGTAAAGGAGCTGGAAAATAGAAGGAGGGTGACGATAGTGCTGGGAGTGTACAAGAGATATATTAGTGATGAGGCATGGAAAGATATTGGTGTACAAATTAAAAGTAATGCATGAAAGGGAAAAGATGACTTTGACCACAAGCTGGCACTCGATTTCATGCACTAGGATGTGGGAAGATTTCCTTTCTTAGGTAACGGGTTCAGGGATTGGAATAAGTTACCAAGAGAATTGATGAATAATTTACCAAAAATGTTGTAAGAATTTAAAGTTTAAATTTGTCGAGGGCAAAAGTGGGTGGGTACAAGAAAAAGAAGAAAATGAGTGTAGGAAAATTGCCACCAGTGTGTGGACTCCATCGCAATCAAATTAAAATAAAACATGTTCTGGGAGGAGCAGGGAGGAATGGATCTCAATTTAGACAAGTTAGCAGGAAATCATAACCATATCAAAGGATTCTATTGGTGAATTCAAGGTCTGAGAAATATTGTGTAACCAGGGCATAAATATATATGTGTAGTTGAAAAGCATTATAATTAGCAAGGCCTGATGAAATGTGACTTCTCTCTTTTGTACTCATTCACAATGGGACATAATACAGGAAGATCTTAACATTCCATAACATTTGATATACAGCTTAAATAAACAAATTTTCAACGGTTCCATTTAATCTAATGGAACTTATTTTAGTCGGAAGAGAAAAAAGTTAGATTAATGCAGCTAACTATGATTAAAGCTGGGCTACATTGCTGTTGGTTATATGCAGCAGTGGCCTGAGATTCAAAAGCATACACACCTAGTGTTGTAAATTGAAGAAAAAAGTTTTTTTTTCAGATTGTGAAAAAAAAACTGATAAAAAACCTAGTACCCTTGTTTTTTTTACTAAATTTGTTTTTTTTCCTTCAGAAAACAATATATTTGATAAATTGTAGTTTTATTTACGGAACTTACATTTTACAAGTGTGTTTTAAATCTTACTAAATAATATAATGTCTTACATAATGATTCATAAATATATCTATATACGTAACATAATTTTTTATTCATCCTCTATGTCAGTACTACATTCACTAGTATCAGTACTACCAACACTAGTTCGGTCAGAGTCGGAATTTTCTTTTCTTCTTCTGTCTCCTCTAGATCCATAACATTAGAAATAGTTACATTTGCTTTTACTGGTTGTATTGTTCACAAAAGCTTTTGAGATTCCAATTTTAAATTGTGAGAAAAGTACACATTGTTCATAATGACTGTGCCAATAGTTCTATATTACGGTCTTATAAGTTTGAATTTAAATCTATTATCATACAAAATATGAGTTTTATTTCTTTTCAATTGTTGGTTTATGCCAACGGTTGCAAGTAAACTATTCATAATTATTGACAATTTAATGACTCAATGTCACTATATGCTGCGAGTTTAAAACAAGTATACAAATATAAAGAAAGCAGAATAAGTAGTAAAAAGAGGCAAAAATCCGTTGATAAACTTAAAATTCCAAATTTTTTGAACAGATAAATTTGTAGGGCTGGCAGCACTAATTCAAATAGCGAGTATCAATCCAAACAACTGGGAACGGGGATTCCTTCTGACGCATACTAGCCTTTTCAGGAAGTCCCCGTTCGTAAAAGAAAACTTCAGTCAATGTTGCCAGTATTTTTGTAATTTTTTTTTTCCCTACTGAACCAGAAAAATATAGTAAATTTAAAAATTAAGATAAGTACTTAGTATAAATCTAAAACAGTCATATTAAATGATAAACTTAAAAATTTGAAATTTATTAGTTATGAAATAAAACATGTCCCAGAAAAAAAATGTGTTGTTTTCACAGTTTTTTCCATGTTTTTTTTTTTTCAAGTCCGAAAAAAAAACATTATTTTACAACACTATACACACCACATATGAGCAAGTGTTTTGTTTCTGTAGTACAACATGATTGCAACAAATATATAAAGACAAACACAGTGGTACAATTCCACTCGTCATGTATCCTGCTCCAATTATGATTAAGGGCAATGCCAAAGTATTGTGAAATATTTTCTTCAAAGATGTCCCACTTTCATGTGTGATGAGCAACATTTCTACTTTCTCTATCTTCTTTTTTTTGTTGAAAGGTTTGATTTAGAAGCAGCTCAGCTTCTAATAGGGCAGGCAACAAAGTAATCAATAAGTGGAGTGCAGCATATAATTACTGTAAAAACAGCTGATATTTGCTTATACCTCCGGCTCCTTTCTCAAAGAGTTGAAATGGCTAGGAGTGTTGTATGATGAATAGTAAGGTTGCTGTTATGGAAAATCTGTAATACTTGATGATTACAAACAAGAAAGGATCTTACCGAAGAATTACTTTCCGAACTGCTACGGCTAAAGTTAAGAAAGGAAGATAAGAATGGGCGATATCCAGGCCTAAGATACAGTTTTGAAGAAATAGCTTGGGAGAATTATCTTGGACAAGTTGTGAATTAGCTCTTGAAGAGAGAGGTTTGAGATGGTTGTGTACAGGATAGAGTTGAAGAGTCAAAAACTCATATGGTATGGGAACATGAAAAGGATGAATGATGAAAGTGTGACAAAGAATTGGAGGGAATGAAGCCTCTTCATCATTTACTACATAGATTAAATAAGTGAAAGGAAAAGTTTGTCCAAGATACATGAGTGAATGGGATGAAAGGAGGAATAGTGGAAGAATAGAAGTTTTTGGAACCAAGATTTAGTCTAATTTAATTGCGATGGACGCACGCTCTGGTGGCAATTTCCCTGAATACGCATTTCCCTCATTTCCTGTACCCACCTACTTTTTCCCTCGACTAAGTTCAACTTTAAATTGTTTCAACATTTTTGGTAAATTATTCATCAATTCTCTTGGCAACTTATTCCAATCCCTAACACCCTTATCTACGAAAGAAAATATTCTCACTCTTCTGCATGAAATCAAGTGCCAGCTTGTGGTATTGGCCATCTTATCCCTCCATGCATTACTTACACCAATATATGCCTTGTACACTCTGATGACTCTCTTCACCCTCCTCCTGTTTTGCAACAAATCCCATTCCCGCTGTTTTATCACATCAGTTACTGATTGTGTTCTACAGTAATTTCCAGAAACAAAACTAGCAGCCCCTCTTTGCACTCCCTCCAACTCCTGCATTTGATACAAAAAAATTGGGTCCCATACTACACCAATATATTCAAGCAATGGTCTGACCAAAGTTTTGCAACCCAGTTCCTTCACTTCTCTCCTACAAATGAAGGATTTTGAAACCTTTTCCTACTAAATATCCAAGGTATCCTGCACAATAGGGCTTGTTATCAAATACTATGCCAAGATATTTACTTTTCAAATCTTCAGCAAACAATTTTTTTCCCCACCTTATAGTCATAATGAACTTTTAGAGTTTTACCTGTGTATCTAATAAGCTGACTCTTCTTTGCATGTATCTTCATACCATGTTTACCAACCCAGTTAGTACTCTACCGTTTTGATCCCTTTATATAACTTATGTCATATGCAAACAAGATATCTACTGATAGTAAACCATCATCAGAATCATTCATTAAAATAATGAATAGCAATGATCCCAGTACGCCACCTTGTGGCTGATAGTGAGGAATGAGATTGGTGAGTTTGAATGTATTCTTATTTACAATAAAGACTGTTCCATAGATCCTGAAACAAATGTAAAATTACATACTTCAGTTTCACTGGTGAAATATTGTTTAGATATGAAAGTTGTCATAGATTTATAATTCTTTGTAGAAAATTATCCAAATCCACAATAGTTGGATCAAACCATTAATTTGTTATAGATGACCAGCAAGCATGGTGGGTGATCAGTTAATGCTCTGGCCTCACATTAATGAGGACACCAGTTCGAATCCCTGTCTGGGCATCCAGTTTTGGATTTTCCGTAGTTTCCCCAAAATCACTCCAGGCAAATGCTGGGATGCTTCCTTCAAAAGGCCAAGGCTTAATTGCTTCCTGTTCCCTGTAACCCATCACATCCCTCCTCTAATGTATAATGACCTCAACGTCGACGAAGCTTAAAGCAAAAATAAATAAATAAATAATGTTATAGGTGCTGACAGTAGGTGAGATGTATATTTAATCTGTAACTGTGAAAAAGGAAATTCATTTTGTGATTAACTACTATTGTATGAAAGATTTCATCATGGTTCACTCATGAGGACATGTTGGCAACACTAAGGGATGTGAGCCTTGGGTACATAACAGAAAAAATGTGGGTATTTTTAATGGGGGTGAACTATCACTGAAGATGATTCCTGCTCAGGAAGGCCAGTAGCAATAATGATCCAGGAAAGAAAGCAAACAATTAAAAATATTGAGTTGATATCAAACATTCCAAGAACAACATTAGATTACTAGAATATTTGAACTTGCAGAGGTTTTTGATCATTAGGTGACGAAACCTTTGGAAGTAAGTTGGAAATTGTCTATGGAAAATCTTGCACTCTTTGAATACACTCTAGTTTTGTTGATTGATGCATGAATGTGGGAGTGCTGGGCTAATCAATACTGCAGAAACAAAGCAACAACTACTGCAGTGGCAAATATCAGTCCTCCCCCTGAAAGAAGAATATTTATTGGGGGGGGGGGGGAGCAGTGAGCGAGGTGATGTATTCTGAGGATTGTTATTATTCTAAATTTCCTGAAAAATGTGGAAACTGTCAAGCATGAAAGCATTACCTTGTGAAGCAACTGAACTGTTTTCAAAACATGGAGACAGGGTGATGCTCCCAGTCTCGTTGCCATGGATGCAATTCATGAACATGGCTGGAATTTGCAGAATTTGATCTCCTCAGGCTTCCTCTTGGTCCAAATCTGAAAAAATTTATGTCTGGAATCTATTTTAGACGATTGTATGTGCTAGTTGCTGATTTTTTGACAACCTCAAGAAATCCTCTTCTGTGGATGACATAAAAACATTGGAACAAAGTAGATCACAATTTATTTCACTAACATTTTAGATGTTCCAATAATTATTAATAAATAAAAAAAATAAACTGTGTTGTTTGATATAGAGAAGATGAATTATGATTTATAATAAACTTGTGTCATGTTAATTGCACTGAGTAAAGGATTAAGATCTGGAAAAATGATCTTTTGTCTGAGTCTTGCTAAAGGCTTGTTTTGGAATGGTTTTCAGATATTTCGCATGGCATTTCTGCAGTTTTCAAATGGTCTTCTCAGTAAATGGCACATAAACAGCCAAGGAATCTCAGGAACCAAACAAAATCCTTTGTTTCAGCTTGCAACTAAGGAGGCAGGGTGTTATCATGCATACACTGCTAATAGTAGGAATTAAATTTCATTTTTTTAATAACAGGATTTCTTGTGACCTCTTGTTTATGAATGTCCTTTCGGCAGAAAGTGTGCTGAGAGATCTGACATATGCTGAATGTATGTTAAAATTAAGGTAACTAAACAAAGAAAAATAATACCTGGACACTTAGTATTGTTGACTTTTACTTATTTTATTAATGGATGATAATGTTAACTGGAGAGGGGAATGTCACTGTTTATCAGTGTTTGAAATTAATTGATTTAGCTCTGTTTGTTTGTCTGATAAAAATTTGCAGGAGCTACTTTTATTCCAAAATTGATAGTGTAATATTTCATCATTTGAATCATAGTTTTAAAACTGAAGCATTGTCATGGTATCATAACATGAAAAGTGAATAAAGTTATTTTTTTCTTTTATTCATTCTAGATTCACTTTAGATCCCATTACCACTTAACCTTTCTAGATTGAAGTTGCTTTTATTTTATTCTTTATATGATGTTACTGAAAAATTAATTAAGTGAGTAATATGTGAATAATCTTTAATGTTTACCCTCATGTGATAAGAGAATTCAAACCAGAATAGAGGAAAACCAATTTTTTTTAAAAAAAAATGTTTCAATCATAATAGTAGCTTTATTTTGGGCATTTAGATTTCGATCTGCCATGAAAGATTGTGAGTAGTATGGAACACACTATGTTTATGTACAGAAATCATGTTAACTGTGACACTAAAATCTTTATTTTTTTTTTTCAGATTTTTCGAAACCAGAATATAGTCGACTCTTTTCAGTTGTAAACTATCAGTTGGACAAAAGTCCTCAAAGTTTCCCACTCTTCCAGTGTAACAACTGTGGAAAATGCTACAAACACAAGAATAATCTGAACAGGCACACTAAGTGGGAGTGTGGTATAGAACCTCAGTTTCATTGCAATTTCTGCCCTTACAGATGTAAACAGAAAATTAGTCTTTTGTTGCATATTGCTAGGATTCACAAGAAATAACTCCCAAAAAGGGAAAAGATGTACACAAAAATTTAGATTTTGAAATGTACAAAGTTACCAGTGATTATTTTAATGTGCTATTAATTTAGAGTTTGTATTCATAATGCTGTAATATTTTAATAGGTAAGAAGTTGAAACTGCGGAGACAAAAAAAAAAAAAAAAATATGATCAGTACCTTTTAAGCAGTTTTCGGTTGATTCTCTTTTATTTTTTATGCTAATTTCTTTCACTACATTTTGTCACTGCTAATACAGTCTAATGATGTTGGAGATACTTTTTCTTATATTCATTAACATGATTCTATTTTTGAGATAGTCAGAAATTATTCAAGCCTAACAGGTGATAATTTATTTTAAATTAATCTCTGTATAATCCACTCATTCCTTATTATTATTATGTATGTCCTTTTCAATAATAATAAAAGAACCTTCCATGTGAATACATGTACTGTAATAGGGAGGTAGTGTCCGTATAGCTCAGCTCTGACTATGATGACCGGGATTTGATCCCTGATAGAGTTGTGGATGTTTCGTCAAAACTGAATATCTGGAACGGCCTCCCAGGTGCACTCAGCCTGCTATCAAATGAGTACCATCGAGGAAGCTCTGCGGGAAGGTAAAGAAAAAGGGCCAGACTGTGTCGCCAACCACAGCACATTGACTCTAGTGCCTATGGTCAGGAAATAGGAACGTGGAGCTCTACTTCCACTAATCCTACCAGAATACAGTATGAAAGCTGCCTTTACCTCTATCTAATAGTGAGTTGAGGCAGTTAGAGTTGTTGCCGAGAAGAGAACATAACAGAATTAAAAGACAGCAATTCAGTAGGGAATACTTGAAACAATTATACAGGGAATCAATAATAGCAAAGAAGGTGGCTAAAGATGGGGTTATGAAGAATGTTATTGGTAAAGGGGAACCATTGACGCATGTATCTAAAAAATTTCTATGGCTGTATTAGAAAAGTGAGAGGAGGAGAGGGTGTTGAGACAATTACAGATAAGGATGGTGAAGTAGATACTGAGGATTTGAAAAGCAGAGGTCTTAAGAAACTGGTTTAGCGAGACCATTATGAATTATTATTCAGGTATGGGAGGTGGTAAACCGGAGAACAAGCTTATCCACACAATTAGACATGAACAGACTAAGAAATTTGAAATTCATCCTGAGGATATCATCAATGAAACAAGAAAGCAAAGAAGCATAAATGGGCTGGTGTAGATAATATTACATATAAGATGTGTTTTATTAACTGCTAAGTAAATTCATTGACAAACCTCCACAAAACATTTTATTGTAGTTTCATACACAAACTAGAGATTTGATTTTTTTTATGTACTCTATTGGTTGTGAAATTGCTAAACAAATATTCAGAAATGCAATCAGTGTCATAATAGAACATTTTTATTTAGTTACAGATTTCACTACATATAATCCTCTTGATTTTGGTGGATTTATGATGCGATTTCTAATTATTTTTTTTTAATCTTTCTAGTTTGTTGTATGCCTTCACCTTAACTAACTATTTGCTTCTTGAAAACTTCTACCAAAATTCAAACTGTTAAAAATTACTAAACTGTGAAAACACTTAGGATAAAATCATCTGTTAGGTACTACGGTTGCCACTTTCCACTATTTAATCTCGGGAAAGGTTCAGTTCTAAACTATGAAAATAAAATCACTAACAAAAGTTTAACCATCACTATATTTTGATATATATATATAAAATGTTTGCTATTACAATTGATCAGCAATCGGACATTCATCTCGAGAAGCTTGCAAGTTGTGAAATGACGAAGAATCCCCTGAGAAAATTTTAAGTTACATGTTCAAAGTTTAGACTGGGTTCCAAGATTTTAATGATGGCCACTCCGAGAACATGTACCCAGAACTATTTTCACGATACAAAACGGAACTTGTCACTCTGCCGAGCAACGGGTCTTCACCACTTGACTGACCACCTACAACTGAAGACCTTGTGATCCCCGCTTCCTATATAGCCCTGGGCCAATGACAACTGTCTTCTAGTGCCTCTAAAAATAGCTTGTAGAAATGAAGAAACCTAGAGCTCTAAGAATTTTATACTGTTTAGGAAAATGAAAAAGAAACAACTTTCCCTCTTGTGATTTTTATCATAATCTCAACAGTTTGTCTGTAAAAAATTAAAATGTGTTGCCACATAGTGATACTGTTTTTGTCTCTGTGACGTAGACCTCCTTTGTATTTCTGTTGCCCAACACTTTGCGGGAATACTCTGTTTTGGGTTTTAAAACTATTGCCATTGAATTCTCCTGTTTCTCAGTTTTACAATGGTATCCTAATCTCATCTTTAGCTGGTGTACTTGTGTAGTAATTAATTTTCCTAAAATACCGGTTCCTTCTTGGCTAAGTGTCATTTGCAAATTTCAAAAAGTTTACAGTGAATTACCATGAAAGTAAAGCCTATCTTGAAAAACGCTTTTCGGCATCGTGTACTACGGATTCTATTATATGTTTCAAAAGTAATTTTATCCCCTGATTTTACTTTGACTGTGATTATTAATGTAAGTTGGCAGCGTGCCAAATTAGACGCGATTAATTTAGAAAGACTTAGGCTTAATTAACTGTACAGAACTGCTTGAAATTTCAGCACTATGTACAGGAAGAAAATAAGTTTTGACTACAATATTGGCTGATATCAGAAACTGCGTTAAATGTGTTTTTATCACTGTTTGAAACTGCCGGTTTGTTTGACTGGATGTTTAACTTGTGTTTTCTTATTTTAAACTGCCTGAGACTATTGATCATGTGTTATTTATTGCAAAATTTAGTTTCTCCTAGTTGGTTATTATTATAAATGCTTTTTATCACATCAAAAAGTGTTGTAAAATGGTGATATTGTTTCGTAACAATGTTTAGTCCCTAACAAGCTGGATTATTCTTTATTACAGTGATTTAGGTGAGTTTAAGTTCTACTTTTTATTATTTACGATTTATTTACAATCAGTATTATGTGTTTAGTTAGTTTTTGGATTTAAAATCGTCTTGTATGTGGCTCTAAGCTGCAGTATCGGCTTCTATAATATGCCCGTTCCCCATATCTTGTAGCAAAAGATTTGAATTTAACAAATTCTAAGGTAGCTTACAAAATATTGTTACAGTATTTTTTTCCATTGTATGCTTTCATTTCTTCTTTTCAGCAGTTACTTCATTCTTTTTCTACTAGACTATACTCAGTAGACAAAATACCAACCAAATATTGCACACTCAATCAAAGATACATACTTCAAAAAGTTTGTACACTTCTTTAAAATATAATTCAAGCATTATTCCAATTTATAAGTATTTATGAGTAATTTGAATTTTGTGTTATGAGTTCGTATGAAGGTTTGAAAAAGGCGTTAACATAATCTGTAGAACTTTATATTACAATACAACTGGAACTATGTACATGCTTCTAAATTAATGATGATAGTTACGTGCGGCCATTTTTTTTTTTTTTTTTAATTTAGCCCCTAATGCTGTGCTATATAATGTAATTACGATTCTGTTCCACACCAAGTAGATCTGAATACATGCAGAACTGCTTACATTTGTATGAAATAATCATATCATTAAAATGATTTTAATTGACACAATTTAAATTCTTATTAAAAATAAAGTTAATTGAACCTTATCCTGTTGTACAGAATGTTGGTTGTCATTCTGGCCCAAGCTGCATTTCAAACTAACCATGACTTCTGCTAGTACTGCTGCTCATCTACTGACCACACATTACTACATTCACCATATATGGTCTAAAGTTGACCCATATAGTGATATAAAAGCTATGAAATCCTTTAGTATGTGTGTACTCATTTTCATGATTATTTTTTTAATCTCATTGTGCTTCACACTACTTAGTAACTTAAGTTTAAAAATCCAAGCAAATATCATCTTATATTGCCCATACTAAGTAAAATAGTACATACTGTGTTGAATAGACCTCCTGTTTCTAAGTGATTACATTTTAGCATAAAGTTGTCAAATCCAGCACATAATTTTGTTGTTTTTGTCATATAACTACAATGTTTTTTTGATGGAAACTACTATTTATTGCCGGATGAGCTCTATTAATGGGTGACTATTTTAAAATTGGTTCTAAATAGAATCATCAAATTTAATTATCAAGCATAGTGGGTGAGCAGTTAATGCTCTGGCCTCACATTCTGCAGGTCACCAGTTCGAAACCCTTTCCGGGCATCCAGATTTGGTTTTCCATGGTTTCCCCAAATCACTCCAGGGGAATGCCAGGATGCTTCCTTCAAAATGCCTTGGCCAAATTCCTCCCCATTCCTTATCTTCAGTCCTTTCTCACCTCTCATGACCTCGACGTTGACAAGGCGTAAAGCCATAAACCAATACAAAATGATTTTTTACATTCAAATACATTGTATTGGTGCTTCTGACAGTAGCTAATTTTGCTCTAAATTTACGTGCGAACAGATTTAAATGTTTGATTTGGAATGCTTATCAATTTTTATGTAACACCTTTTTTTCATCATTTAGGATGTCCCATTTTTCTTGTTTCCTCTTGTGTAAATTCATTCCAGATTTCAAATTGATAGTATAAGGCATTTCACACACTGTGCCATAAAATATTGTGAAATAAGATGAAAACTATTAGAGTGGTTGAAAATGTGAGTTTCTGTGCATTGTAAATCTTAAAGCTAGAAAGCAAAGAGTTAGGCTAGGAAATGCATTATCAAAATAAGTGTAAGGGGAAATCGGAGTACCACATTGCAGTTCATTATTTTAATGAGTTTTTATGTTCATGGTTTACAGCTAGAAGTAAGGTTATTTGCAGATGACATAGTCATATATATTATTTCTATAAGGTGTTTTTTTGTCACAAGCCATTATCTCCCTTCATACGTAACCAAAATCAATGAATGAGGTGTCATAAGATTAAGATCTCCGCTTTGGTGAGATCATATATTAAGACAGGAATTTTTCGATATTCGACCCTTAAAGGGCAAAATTATTAATATTTATGAAGATTAGTCTCAGATTTGGTGAGATTATATACTAAGAAAGCATTTTTTTTTAAATTGAATCATTAAAGGGAAAAAGTATCAATGGTTCTTCAGCACATTTTTATTTCACGAACCATTTATCTCCAATAATGTATAACCGAGATAGATAAATGTGGTATCATTCTAAAGATTAAGGTCTCTGCTATGGTCACATCAGATTTTAAGAATGGAACTTTCTGAATGTAACTCTTAAAGGGCAAAAATATCAATATTTCTAAAATGCGTTTTTGTGTCTCGAGTCATTTATCTCCCTTGATAATTAAACAAAATTCATAAACTAGGTATCATTTGAAGACTGGCGTTTTTGTAAGGTCTTTGGTTGGTTCCACCATATTTTAAGAAAGGAATTTTTCAAAATTCGCCCCTTAAAGGGCAAAAGTATTAATTTTTCTACAACACATTTTTCTGTCATGAGCCATTTATTTCCATTGATATCTAACCGAAATCGATAAACGGGGTATCATTTAAAATATTATTGTATCAGCTTTGGACAGATTATATTTTAAGAAAGAACTTTCTTTAAATTCAATCCTTAAGGGGCAAAAATATCATCATTTTAATTATTTTTTTTTTTTTTACTTCTCTTGATGCCTAACTGAACTCTGTAAATAATGTATCATTTTAAAGGCCAAGGTGTCTGCTTTGGTCACATCATGTTTTATATATGGATTTTTTTTTTTTTTTTTTTTAAATTGACCCTTAAAGGGCAAAAGTATCAATATTATTTCTACAACATGTTTCTTTTTTTAATATTACGAGCCATTTATCTCCTTCAATACCTAACGAAAATCGATATGTGGCATATCATTTTAGAGATTAATGTCTCCAATAAGGTAAAATCATAAATTAGCAAAGAATTTTTTGGAATTTGATGCTTAAAGTGGTTACTTGTATCAAATTGTTGAGAGCCAAGTCCTCAGATTGCAGCAGCAGTATCGCTGAGATGTCAATAAACTGTTTTTTGTACAATAAGTACTTTTTCGGATATTTTTTCTCTTATGGTAACATTTTTGATTTGCTATACAATTGCAGTGTAAACATTTTATTCGCACAGCAGCACATATCACAGAGATGTTGATATGCTGTGTGCATTTTGTTCTGGTTGGTTGTATTCTGTTAGGTCAGTGACAATTTGTCGTACATAAAGTGTGCTTTAAATTTTCCTAACTGTTTCGTAATATGTTCTGATGCATACCTATTACACTAAACACATAAATATTTGCTGCAAAGTGCGGTTCTCCTTTTCATTATATTACAAACATTCAACCTCACTATTCATTGTATTTTATTAGCGAAATTTTCACACAGGTCGTCTAGTGTTATATAATAGGATAAAAATGGTAGAATACTGTCAAGGTGCGCGGAACTGTGCTCGCCTAGTTTAGTACATGGCAGGACTGGTTATTATTTTCTTGAAGCAATTTTGAAAATTTTGTACCTTAATATTTTTGGTCTGTATGATGTTACTTGGCTCAAATTTCTATTATGCATAGATATCAGCAAATGTAGCACATACATAAAATTTTGTTTAATTTCTGTTCTTAGTTTGGAAGTTATTCATGTGGAAATTTCACCGATTTTTTCTCTCAGTCACTGATGTTCATCAAACTTTAAAGTACTTTCCATACCCATATAAAGCTGAAATTTTGTTCACAGATATGATTTTATCCCAAAATAATAAGAAAAGTTTAAGATTATTGAATTCCTATATATTTATGCCATATCTGCTTCAAACATAAAGTAATTTTCTACCATAATATCTTTATATGCCACAGATTTACATTCTTCATTCAACTTACTAAGTTTAACTAATGTTTTAAATTTTACTTAATTCCTATTCTCACTTTGGAAGTTGAAATTAAAGTTTTTAACTGACTACGAGTTTGTAGCATAGTAATTTCTTTCTTCAACAATCAGGTAATTTGGTACACATATATAGTATCACCTTTAAATCATAGGAAAAACCTGTATTTGTTGAATGGCAACCCCAAGCATGTAACTTTTTGGTTCATATTTGCATGTTAATTGCTTTTTTTATGGATGCTGCTGCATGTCTGTTATGCCTGTTATGCATACAGATAAGCAAGGTTAATGAACATATTAAATTTTCTTTTGTTACTATGCTTATTTTGGAAGATACTTTCAATTCACCTTTGATGGAAGTTAAATCTGTGGAAACTAGCATTGCTCATCCAAGATGCACACGCACTGTTTGTAATGAGTGAGCCATTGTTGATATCAGAAATGCAAAGAGTGATAAGACAGGTAAACTGAAACATTTATATCCATTGTTTATCAGATAGAACCATTAGATTTCTGTGATGAACCAGATTTACAATCAACTTCCAAAAATAAGTAAAATCTGACAAAAATTATTCTTGTAGAAATGGGGTCTAATGTTGTGGTTGTTTAGTGACAAGAAGTGAACCAAGTCTACACTCTATGTTGGTATTATGGATTGATGTTTTTATTTTATTTTTGTACTAGCTGGAACCCACGACTTTGTTCGTGTTTGTAAAGAATTTGTATTGACAGCTACCGACATCTAACAACCATAGTGCATGATGGGAGACGCGATGCTATTGACACACACAAATGCCAGTCATCTGTGCTATGTAGTTCAGGCAGCAAATAAAATTTACGGACACTTATTATGTCTTTGGATGAAATATGAAAATATCCTTTCAATCACCATATCTCCCACACTCCCACAGTTACCGAACTTCAGCCAACGTTGTGATCGATGGGTGACTCTGTGTTACTACCACACACAAACGCCAGTGATCTGCGATAGATAGTTTTTGATGAAAAATGATACACCATGACACATGTGTCTTTGGGAGAAATATGAAATTGCCGCAGGTCGACCACTTTCAACCCCCATATCTCGCACATGCCCATAGCTACCGACATCTAACAACCATAATGCACGACAGGGCACTATAATACTACCACACACAAACACCAATGGTCTATGCTATGTAGTTGTGGCAGAAAAGTGACATATGGGTAGACACGTGTTTTTCGTCGAAATACGAAAATATCTATGATCGGCCACTTTCAACCACCATATCTCCCACACTACCTCAGTTACTGAAATTCGGCCGACGTTGTGATTGAAAGGGGACTCTGTGTTACTACCACACACAAACGCCAGTGATCTGCGATAGATAGTTTTTGCTGAAAAGTGATACACCATGACACATGCTTCTTTGGCAGAAATATGAAATTGCATTAGGTCGACCACTCTCAACCCCCATATCTCCCACACCCCCATAGCTACCGACATCTAACAACCATAGTGCACGACAGGAGACACGATTCTACTACCACACACAAACACCAATGGTCTATGCTATGTAATTGTGGCAGGAAAGAGAAGTATAAGAAGACACAAATTTTTGGTCGAAATATCAAAGCGCCCTGCATTGCCCAACTTTAATCATCATATCTCCCACATCCCCACAGCTATCGACATTCGGTCAACGTTGTGCATGACAGGAAACTCCATGCTACTTCCACACACAAAGATCTGTGCTTGCTAGTGATGGCTGAAAAGTGAAATATATGAAAACACACATCTATTTTTATATAAATATAAGATTAAAAAAAAACTTATTTGTGTTGCTTCATCAATCTTACAAATACACCAAGTCACCTGATTTTGAACAATCAACTATCAGTAACACTGAGAGAAACCATTCTGTTTCAGAACGTGAAGTGTATACATACTGCAGAGTGTAGACTTCATTCAAAATAAGATCTCATAACTTTTTGTCACTAACCAACCATGAGACTTGGCTCTATTTTTTTTTTTTTTTTTTTTGCTCTTTATGATTGTAGGGTATGGAGGAATTACTTGATAATTACTTAAGGTGCCAATATCGTGGCATACCTTTTGATTGTGAACTCAGTTGTAAAGTATACATTAGGCAGATAGTAGTAACAGGCTTCAAAAGCATTCAGTTATATAGGAATATTCTAAATGGTACTACAAGGGAAGTGAGGGAACTGGCTTATAAATCCATATCAAGCTGAGGTTTGGTACCCATATTTTGGATATCATATACATGAGGTGGAGGGAGGGCAAAGTAAGTATGCCAGAAATTACCATAGAGAAATTAACTGATATGATAATTGAGTAGATTTGGAAATCATTGGATGACAGTTATAGGTAAAAGAATTTAAGAATAAAAAAAAAAAACATGGAAAGGTAAATAAAATAATCTAACAAGAAAACTGTACCCTAGTTCGGAATTTCTTGTCCTTTTTCAACCCGAGTATTAGCAAAATTTCAAAGTAATTCTACAGACCACTGACTTATAATATCTCAAGTTTTTACTTATGTGTATTTTATTAACATGTGGTACATATTGTATTGCACGATAACTACACATTAAAAGTAGAAACATATTTTTCATTCTTATGGAAACACATTTGGAAGTAAACTATTAAAATGCTGGAAGATTTCTCGGGCGTGCAGCCGGGTAAATTGATCGCAGATGTACGAATTTTCGATTGCATAACATGCCATCATCTTCAGATAGCGTCCACTGGTCGGCGTGAAGAGCGCAGTCCTAGACGCGACTGCTGGTCTGCTCCGGGGGCTTCAATATTTATACCCGCCCGGACCCCCATTCCCGCCACTGCGCTCCGATAGCGGTGGTGGGGATAGTGCATTGCAACGCCTCGAGGAGTGACCATCAGTTTGTACACCACCTCCGTCGTGCACAGTGCCTCGGCTCCGATATTTGTGGAGCCGCTTCAATGCTGGGTTCCAAGCTTGGCTTAGTTGGAACCCATTGTCTTTGTTTATGAGGTTACCCCGTAGCCGGATCTCAATGGCTTCCTTATACATACAGTCCCTTCAGTGTCCTCGTATTTAATAGTATGCTGTGTCTCGAGACAATGTTCAGCAACTGCGGATTTTGGCGGCTGCTTTAGCTCGGTGTGGCGTTTGTGTTCCCTACACCGCTCTTTGATCGTGCGAATTGTCTGCCCGACATATGCTTTACCGCACTCGGACGGTATGTGATAAACGCCAGGTTTCCTGAGACCCAAATCATCTTTAACTGAGCCAAGTAGGGCTTTAATCTTGGCCGGCGGGCGGTAAACGCACTTGATGTTTTGTTGGCATAGAATTCTGCCAATCTCGCTTGATACATTGCCGGCGTACGGGATGAAGGCTGTGGCTCTTGGCTTGTCCTCTTCCTCAGTTGGTTCTTGAGTGGTCTTCCGCCTGAAGGCACGCCGAATTTGGCGGTTGTCGTAGCCATTACTCTGGAACACGTTCTTGAGGTGTGTTAGTTCAGTAGGCAGACTGTCTTTGTCAGAAATCACACGTGCTCTGTGAACCAGTGTATTTAGCACTCCTTCCCTCTGTGATGGGTGGTGGCATCTGCGTACATCTGCAATCAATTTACCTGGCTGCACGCCCAAGAAATCTTCCAGCAACAGTTCCGCCGGGAAAACTTACGATCACACAAAACTATTAAAATGTTGAACATTATTAATATTTATTAATCAAACAAATAATAATGTTATAAACATACAACCCTATGAAGAAGAAAGATTAGTAACATTATGGGATTACTTTAAATTTTTAATATTCTGCATGCACCGAGCGTGGTGGTGTAACGGATAGCGTTCTGGCCTAGCATTCGGGAGGACAGCGGTTCGAATCCCCATCCGGGCATCCAGATTTGGGTTTTCCATTGTTTCCCAAATCACTCTAGGCAAATGCCGGGATGCTTCCTTAAAATTTCCATGGTCGAATTCCTTCCCATTCCTTGCCCCCATCCTTTCCCATCTCTAAAAACCTCGCTGTTGAAAGACGTAAACAGTTAAAAAAAAAAATTCTGCCTGCAGTCCACAGATGGTCTCTGGACTACAGTTTGAGAATCAGTGACCTATTTGAAATCTCCTAGGTGTTTGGAAATTTCTACTATCTTACAGAGCCTTATAAGAATTGCAAATAATAATGTAGCATGCTATCCCTTTTGTAGCTTTCTCCACTGATCATTCAGTATTATCTCCACAATAAACTGTTTTGCAGTTTGTTTCAGTGTGGCATTTAATTTGTGATATATTTCACTCCTTTCATAGTATCAGTGTAATTCATTGGCATAAAGAAGTATAAAACATTATCCTGTGTTTAGTATGAAGTTTCCCTATTACATGAGTTATGACTTTAGGGTTAGATAAATGAGATGTGTCATGATTGGCAGTTTACTATATTTATTGCTTAAATCAAGATATTTAATACAGTGAATCACGATTCCACGACTATTAAGTTGGAAATAACCTGCAATCGTTTTAACTCATCCAGGTTGTTATAGTCATTGATTTGGACACTGCATTCATTGAAGAATTCTTTTATTTAAGATGGTAACAGTGTGATTATGTTTAGTCTTGTAGGATATCATTTTAAGTGAAGATTCATATTTTCCATGTAGAAATTTTTTCTCAGTGAAACATTTCAGGAATAGATACATTCCTCTATGTACTTACTAATTAAAGTGTCAGTGTGCGAAATACAAAGGAAAATGCTTCAAGACTGTATTTCTCAACCTGTGGTCCGTGATTTTTGTCTTTTAAAATTCTGCTTGTAGCTTACTCTCGCTTTGTAGACTCATTTATTATAAATATGGCATCCAAATTTATAATATAATTCCTGCAGACTACCTGAACCATCTTTGTGGACCACTAACAGTCTGCAGACCACAGGTTGAGAAACACTAGTTTATTTATTATCATATAGAGCGTTGTTAATTTAAGGGACCACAGTATGTGGAAGAGTTGGTAACATAAGCGTTACAACATAACACAAAAAAAGTTTCAGTATTTTTTTATTTTGCACATGTAGGTCTGTAGTGAAGTGACCGGCCTACAATAACATTATTATTCATTTGATTAGTAAGCATTAAGAATCTGTTCAATATATAATTAACTTTTGGTAGTTCTCTTCCATTTTCTTAACTGTGGTTCAAAACATGGTTTTAGATTTATTATTTTGGAATAGCACAATAAAATATGTCCCATCTGTTGATAATTTACACATAAGTAAAAAAAAAAAAATTAGACCCAATTAAGTGATTCACAATATTATTTTGACAATTAATTGGTCCCTGGGTTGAAAATGGTTGAGAAATGCTGCTTTAAGGCAATATGAAAACAAGACAGAAAAGGAAAAAGAATGTTTACTCATCACTTACCAAAGGTGAAGGCAAAGAGGCTGTGACAACACAGGAATCAAGCTGAACAAAATTCAGGCATTTAACAAGCCAGTGAAACATGCTGTATGTGCTCACATACCAATTGTCAGATTTTTTTGATAAGTGATTGCTGATTAATTCTAATGATAATTTTGTTTAAAAAAGAAACCTCCTTTCAACTGGGAATACAAGTTCTTATTGCTTTATTTTGTTTGTTAGGTTCTTCTTTAGAGATATTTTGGTAAACACTATCACTACTAAGCCAAGACAGAGTTAGCCTCCATCAATCCTTCTTTCACATTGTTACAAATGGTACATTGGTATATCTACTGGATGGCTAAGTAATGCAATTTATTGGACTATAGTTACTGCTTCATTTATTAGGTGATGGATGACAAGTGCTGTGTCAGTTCTTTCTTACCTGTATTAGGTTGCCTAGTATCTGAAATTAGGTTCCAATAACAGATTTTAAATGCAGTAAATCAAATGACCTGTGGCTGTTGAATATAAAGCTTTGTAAGGAATTGTTATTACTAGATGAGAAATCTATGAACGGCTTATCTGTATTACAGTGGTCAGCCCTTTACCTCTACTAGTGACGTGAGTGAAACCATCAGTAAATTGCTCAGCAAAATGAGCAAAAGACTCCTTGTGGTAGCATTTATAGGTATGTTTACTTGAATTAACAATTAAGTGTAATTTATTGAAGCACTTTTTGTAATGAGTTGACAGTCTTTATAACACAAGTGATGCAATATAAATGTCCTGACCATTTCAGCATTTCTTTCTCCCTATCATGATTCTTAATATTGGTTTGATGCAATTGTCTATACCATCCTATCTTGAGCTAACATCATTATCTCAGCATACCCCTCACAAACTATGTCTTCAATTATCTGCTTTACATATTCTAATATTTTCCTTTCTCCACTAACAAATTAACTATCAACATGGCTCTTGAAATGTGACTCACTATCCGGACTTTCTGTGAGACTGTTCCACAAACTTCTTTCGCCATCATTTTATCTTCGAAACATTTTTATATCACCGTTTATCCATTCATTTAATTTTCCATATTCTTCTACAGCATGAATTTGAAATGCTTCAATATTCCTTCTTTTTGGTATTCTGAAAGTCCACGCTTTACTACCATGAAGTGCCTAGTTTCATACATACAGTTTTACAACGTTCGTTCTGAACTCTCAATCAAGATTTGAAACTAAAAGATTTCTCTTTTTCAAGAACTTTGTTTAGACCAGTGCTTTATGGCTTTTAACATCATTACTGTTTCAGCTGTGAGTTGTAATTTTACTTCCTAATTAACAGAATTCATTTACACTTCCTGTCGCATCAGATACTTTTTATTTTAGTCATTAAAATATAAACAGTAATTTTTTCACACAGATTTTTCAGTTTTAAATAAAAATACGAAGCCAATAATTTATTTTTATATATAATTTCCTTCAGCAGAAACACATTTTCTCCATCAGATAGGAAGTTTCCTGACCCCATCATAGAAAGCCATTTCCACATAATGTTCAACCACTGCATCATCTTCAAATAGTTCTAATGCCCCCTTCAGAGGACCAAACATGTGGTTTTCACGTGGAGGCAAGTATGGACTGTAAAGAGAGTGTTAAAGAGGTTGCCATTGTATTTCAGAAAGTTTATTATGAGTTGGAACTGCTGTACACTGGGCAGTGCCTAGTCTTTCAAGAGGACATCATGAATCAATTGATGGCATTATGAGCAGTCTTGGTCATCACCCAGTAGCTGGCATTAGTAGGCCACATTTACTGTCCTTGGGGTATGTAGGAGGTCGGTCAACAATACATCCTTTGCATCCCAAAATGCAGTTGACATATTTCTCCCTGCAGACAGTCATGTCATGTCTTTGCTTTGATCGGTGCTCTCTCTTCAACTTTCCTCCACTCCACACTCCTCCTAATATTTTCTGGGGGAAAATAGCAATGGACACATGTTTCATCGCAGGTCATGATTAAGGATTGCAGTCCCTCGGGATTTGCACCAATCCCGCGGGTACAGCACACATTTTTTTAAAACATAGCTATTTAAAGTGTTAACAAATTAAATAATAAACATCTGTTAACTAAATTAATTAATCTATTTTAATATTAAATGAAAAAATGAACAGTTAACAATATTTTAATTGGCGAAATGACATTAATTTTTTTAGCCTGTCTTAAAAATATTTCAAACTGTATGTTTTTTTTCCCTTTTTAAAAAAAATCTAAACCAAATTCTAAATAAACAACCAAAAATACAAAATATTCAGTCTTTAGTCATATTATCTACCATACAATAAATCACATCAGTTTGAAAACATGGGATGCATAATGGCCAAGTCAACAGACTTTTTTTTTGTTTATTCTCAATAAACGATCTGTAACACTGAGAGAAAGCATTCTATTTCACAAAGTGAAGTGAATATACTCTATCAAGTGTACACATGGCTCAGAACAAGATCTTGTAACTCTTTGTCACTGCATAAGCATGAGACTTGGTCTGTTATTAGAAGAATTGTTTTTGTGTGATTCATTATTATGTCTCCTGATTTCTTGATTATCTTTTAATTGACTCACCAAGATGTAAATTGTCAAGTATTTCAGTCTTACTATCAGTGCCAAATTGACTTTTTTAGAGCGAAAATTATTATTTTTTATGTAAGAAAGAAGTTTTTCTTGGCGTATAATTGCAATGAAGTTCTCATGGGTGTATCACTGGATTGTGTTGTAAAAACACCAAATTTCACATTTGAAGAAGACGGCGGAGGTAGCCATTGAAATATTGTGGTTTTACAACACAATTCAACGATACACCGTACTATAACTTTTTTGCCTTCAGTCAAAATAATAACAAGGAGTTGAAGAAACACATGCTATTCACTCAAAAATAATGTACTATGGGATTGACCAAATCATAACATGAGGGATTAATTGAAAGCCAAAGTGGCACATGTAAGCAGGCAGCTTTCATCAAAAACGTGTATCAAATGCTTTGAGGCAGCAGCCGAAACAACAATAAGTCAAAGGATGCACAACTGCCTTTATTAGCTACTGAAGAAACAGGTATGCAATTGTTAAAGTTACAATAACATTATTTCGTATCAACGAATAATCAAATTTTCAACAGCATTTTGCCACAATTACTTTATCCTCAAATACAGCAAATGGGAACAATGAAACTGTGAATAAAAAGCTTTAACTTTGTAGATCAGATGAAGTGTGCTACCTAAAAAAATACTTATTATATAGTTAGAAAATGGTATTAAATACGCAACATAACTCAAATTATGGAAATGTGTATTCAAAACAAATGTAACTTTTAAAAGTGGGTCTATTTACTTATGAATGATGATGATTGATAAAAACAAACATTTGTTTCCACAAGTCAAATTCCAAGTGCAAGGGTACAGGCAAACAGTGCAATACATCCAATAGAGACCAAGTGAGGCCGGAAAACAACGAAGGGGCAGCAAGTCACGCAGACTGACACACGTTTTTGCCATATTTTGCAGATCCGCTTAATTTTGTGCAGGATCCGCCTGACTGTCTAATGATGCGGGTTCTCACTTAGCTGGATTGCAATCCCTAGTCACGATATGGTATAATAAGACCTCTCCTTCTTCTTCAGAGTAATTCAGTAGTCACTTACAGATTTTGTTTCACACATTCTTGTTACCTCGTTCAGAAGATGAGAAACTCACCTTGCTGATACTTTTTTGTATCCAAGTATGTCTGACATAATTGTATGGCACTTCCAACACTTATATCCATCTCTGATGCAGTCTTGGCAACAGTAATGCAACAACTGTCTTTCACAAGCTCACGCATGATTTGAATATTAACGTCATTTATGCTGGTTACCAGACACCGTTTATGGCGATGATTCCCAACTTTATCATGACCATTTCTATACTTCTTGGTTCAATCGAACACTTGGGTCTTACTTAGACTAGGAACTCCAAACCATACTTAAAGTCTGTTCCAAATTTCACTTGATTTCACACCTTGGTTGATGAGAAAACGAATAATAACGTTTTGTGTAACAGTCAGGTTTACCTCTTGTTCACAATGGCAACAGTAAAAATTTGGATGTGTTTGTGATGAGTGTGAACATGACTATCCCTTATCAATGCCTGCACCTCCGATTTCTTGCCAAGGCGCATTGTTCAGGTTACTTTACGAGTCAAATGAACAAAATTCTAGTTTATATTTGAATGCCCCATATATATTTAATCTAATTTATTGCTGTCATTTTGACTAGTTTTCATCACTTTTATCTTGCTTGGTTTATATTTGTTCCAAATTCTTCCAGCAGTATTTTTTCGGCTAGCACATTTTCTTTCTGAGGATGTACTTTAAACTAAGGCTTCATCTACTAGTAGCTTGGTAGGCCTTTTGTAAGCCATCATTTCGGTATAATTAGCTTTAAATGCTGTTGGAACCCAGCTTGATCATTATCTATGGAGCATCAATTCCAGCAATATTCTCCACACAAAATATTTAAAAAAAAAAAACTCATAATGTTTATAATTGTAATACTGGTGTTTAAGTTTATCTTCTCAGTTTAGGCTTCAAACGTCCTGTCATCAGAGAAATCCTGAATGCTATTAAACACTGGATATGTACATTCTCTGCTAAATAATTTAATTTTTTGAATTGTGTGGTGTAATCCAATCCTTGTGCCATAAGCAGCACAATGAAAGAATAATACTGTGTTGTAAACCCTTTCTTTTTCTTTCTTGTTTTATCTGATGCTATAACTTATAACTTAAAAATTTTAGATTCTGCCATTTTATTAATAAAAAGTTTTTTTCTTCAATTTTATACTTTTAAGATACTGTGTGTTAATATCACCGCAACCATTCTTTATGTTTACAGAAGCAGAGCATACTTATATTTGGTTTATGTATTGCCAGATCTGTGTAATTTTTGGTCTCTGATTTTTCTCAAGGCCTCTCAGAATTCTACTGAGCTCATAAGTCCTTAGTAAATCGAAGAGATGGTACACGCAGTGTCAAAAACTATTTATTTTTAGTAAGCGTCATTACTCTCTAGATGGTGGCAGATAAACTTAGCTACCTCCAGCACATGGTTTTATTGTTATTGTCGGTTGATGCAGACCACTCCTTTTCATATAGAAAAATGTTGAACTTAGAGGAGACAAAAAAAAAAAAAAAAAAATCAGTATGATTTTATTTGGCACTTCTCTATTTAACTATTGTTAGTTTTCTGAAGTTTTATTAAATGTGTGGGTATTTTGATTTGAAAAAGAGACTTATGTACAGATTTATTTGCAAACATGATCAGTGACCTTTTTTATGCTGTATTTTTTACTTAAGAAGAACGGGGTTGTTAGCAGTACAAACTTTCCAAAGTATTATGTTGTCATGACTAGATTAAACTAAATGAGGGATGCTATTTGATGTGAAGATCAGATTTTTATTTTATGTTAATTCTGATGCAAAGTAAGTGGCAATTATAGTTCCAGCAAAAAAAAATCTCATACAATGACTGGTTAACTGTAGAAGTATTATGAACAAAGTACTAGAATTTCCAAACTTATTAGAGATACATTAATCACAAGTAATTACAGGAGTAGAGTCTTGGTTAAAAGAAGGAGTACTAGACAATTAGTTTTTCCCAATGATTACAGTGTGTGCCACAGAGATAGTGGAGCAATTGGTGGAGGTGTTTTCATACTGTTTAGCAAAAATTATTACAGTTTACTGGTGTTCATAGATCATGGGATAGATTTATGAAGAAATAAAAAAGAGGAATTCGGGGTATTGGCTGCTTTCCACAGTGGAAGAATGACTGATGAAGATGAAGATCTTGGGGAGAAATTAAATTCATACACAGATTTCATAGGTGAGAATAGAGTGGTCATTATTGGTGGGGATTTGAATGTACCAGTTGTAAACTGGATAGGAAATAAGATACAAGCGAACAGAGATTTTTCAGTACCTTAATAATGAAAGGAGGATGTACACAAGTCATAGAACAGAACAGGAGGGGACAAAACATGTTGGATATCTTAATTCAATTTAATTGCGATGGAGGGCATGCTCTAATGGCAATTTCCATTCACACCCATTTTCTCCCCTTTCCTGTACCCACCTACTTTTGCCCTCTACAAATATCAACTTTAAACAGAAAACCTTCTCACCACACTCTTGTGCATGAAATCGAGTGCCAACTTGTATTCACGGTCATCTTTTCCCTTCCATGCAATACTTTTCATTCTTACACCAATACTTACCCACACCTCATCACCAATATATCCCCTGTACATTCCCATAACTCTCGTCACCCTGTCTTCCAACGTATCCAATTTCAGCTCTTTTATTGTATAGGTTGCTGATCAGGTTCTAGAATAATTTCCAGACACGAATCTAGCAGCCCTTCTTTGCACCCTCTCTAACTCCTGTATTTGATACTCAAAATTTGGGTCCCATTCTACACCACCATAATCAAGCAATAGTCTGACCAAAGTTTTGTATCATAGTTCCTTTACTTCTTTCGTAACTCTCTCCAACAAGTGAAGGATTTTGAACCACTTCTTAATAAAGCAGGATGATAACCTAGTGAGGTGTCAACAGAACGAGTAAGTGATCATGAAACAGTTCTGATGGATATTAGAGGATTCAATAAACCAGTAGCCAAAATTGAAGGGGGAAGTAGGTACAATTATAAAAAGGCACAGATTTCGAACTTGAAGAGATATTTCATGGAAACTTTCAGTAAATGGACGGATGGCCCAAGTGCAGTAAAGTCAAGGTGGTAAGAGTAGGAGGAGATAGTAAAAAAAGGATGAAGAAATATTTATTCCAAAACAGATAATAAAGAGAAGTAGAGGACCTGCATATTATAATTGGAGGTTAAAGTGGTTGATAAGAAGACAAGATAACAAAGTTAAGAGATGGCAAAGTAGTAGGGAATATTTGAAACAAGGAATTAATAATAGTGATGAAGAGTGTTATTGGTGCATCTAGAAATTTCTATGGCTATGTTAGAAAACTGAGGGGAAGGGAAGGTGTTGAGACAATTATAGATAAGGATGGTGAAGAAGTTACTTGAGTATTTGATAAAGGCAGAGATTTTAAGTTACTGGTTTAGTAAGACCATTAGGGACAATTAATAAAAAATGGGAAGGTGTAAATCAGAGAACAAGCTTAAGAAATGAGTACACCAAAAAGATTGAAATTCATGCTGATGATATCATGAAGGATGTAAGCCATAAAAACATAAAGGGGCTGGTGTGTATAATATTGTGTATGTCCTTCAGAGATAGCAGGATGTGACATTGCACCTTATCTTGAAACATTATTTAAATTGAGTTTGGATACTGCTTAGGAGAGGACTGTAAAAGTGTGATAGTAGTACTATTACATAAAAGAGGGCGAGAGATATAGTTGAAAATTATAGGTCAATCAGTGGTAGGTAAATTAATGGAGAAATTGATATACAAACAGATCAGAAGTATATGTTAGAGGTGTAAGTAGTTTTCAAGTTGGCAACGTTGCTTTAGGCAAGGATATTCATACGAATCTCAGTTGGTAGGATATGTGCAGGATATTTCAGATTAAATGGATGGCAGAGCCAAAATTGATAGTGTAGCATAAACCTTTCAAAGGCCTTTGTCAAAGTGAGCCAAAATCTATTTGATTGGATTATAAAGTGATTTGTTGGGTAGAAACCAAAAGTAATGGCAGGAAAAGCAGTATAAAATGAAGTGGGAGTAAAACTTGGAGTGTCACAGGGTAATGTTTTGGGACCATTGCTACTCATTATTCTAATGAATGATTGTGTTGATGGTTTATTATTAGCAGTTCAGTTGTTTACAGAAGACATAATGCTATATAAAAGGATCAAAACAGTAGAAGAATGTGAACAGCTGCAGGGTGATGTGGGCAGGGTATCTACCTTTGTTGGTAAACATGGGATGAACATAAGTAGAAAGAAGAGTCAGCTTATTAGAATCACAGTAGAGGTGGGCAAAGTGATTCACTAAAAAGAGCGGTGTTCATTTGATCACTCTACGAAAAGAACTAGTTCTTTTGAACGGTTCACTACCTCACTTGCTCAGTAATATTTGAGACTTTTTTCTTTTAGGTTTCACCCCTCCAAATCCGGGTACACCCCCACTTTTCGATGAAAATACCCCTCTTAAATTGATGCAATTAGTAGACTTTTTTTTTAACTCAACAGTCAACAAAACCCACGTGAATACGCTCTTCTTGATATTCAGAATTAGCCTACTCACCTAGAAGAACTACCATTCACTTTTTTTTAGTGAGCGACTGCTCACTCACTCCTTTAAAAGAATTGCTCAAAAGAACTGATTCACTTGCGAACGACCCATCTCTAAATCACAGATAAAAAAAACTAAGGGCTGATTACGAATATAACATTGCGGAAGACTTGAAATGTAAATATCTTGGCATAACATTTGGTAAATAGCTCAAATGGGCTGGACACATTGGACATTGTATTAGATTTTATTCATATATTGTTTCAATCTGGTGCCTCTGGTTTACATAACTTCATAATTTCTTGTGGAAAAATAGCTTTATTCTCTTTGAGCATGGTCACCTTTCTTCTTTAGTTTATTTTATGAAAAGCATCTAACTATGAAAAGATACAATGAACAATTATTTTCTTTCTTGCAATAACTTTTATTCAATCAATTAATTGTTTAACATTTTCCACCAACACCAGCAGAAACTAAAAACTGTTACTTCTATATTGGACTTCCTCCTGATAGTTCCCGATTCGCGTATCAAATTTGCAAACTTAAGATAATGACTCAACCATGCCGCTCTTAGCAACCAACCTCCTCTAAAGCAACAACAGTACAAAAGATCAATCGTCAAGGAATATATGTATGTAAGTATGGCTTGCATATCATGGAATAACCTATAAAATACGTGATTGTCACAACCCCCTCCAATTTATCGTAAAATTTTGGAAGTCTAGTGACTTCAAAATGTAGCGATAAACTCTGAAATTAGGTTTGGTCACATTACTCAAATTGACTTAAATTAAAAAAAATGAGGTTCATACATAACAGCTGGTGCTGGGATATTTTTTGCAAAAAATGTTACATTATAATACCATTTTAATTTGAAATACATAAATAACATGTACACTTAATTATTATTATTAAAAAAAATACACATATGAAATGTCAACCTTTTGTAGACATGTGTTTGGTGTCCTTCATACAAAACAGTTTTTTTTTCTCAGTTGATAAAGGGTCTTACTTTTATAACATGATTTCCTTTGACTCATCTATGCTGAACCCAAAGTATAGGAGTTTTTCCTAACTTTAGCCATTATTTCATATATCTCTTCATTCAAAGGTTTGAACTTCATTTCATTTTCAATGGGGGAGGACTTGTAATGGGTACGTAAGAGAACTAAGTCACCTACATTGTATCTTACTGGTAGGATTCCTTGGTCGTGTCTAACTTTCCTTGATAAGGCACATTTCTTTAACTGTTCTAAAACTGTTTTTATCATGCCTTCTTGCTTATATATATTTTTATTGGAGAATGTTACGAATTCCAAAACAATCATGAGTGGTTTAACACTGAGCATCAACTCATAAGGAGTTACTGATGTGCCACTATGTGGTATAGAATTTGTATCTTCGTCTATGTTAGGTATTTTTAAAACCCATCTCTTGTGGTTTTCATTACAATACGTGCGGAACCATCTGCCTAATTCTTTCATCACTTGTTCTGCAGCATTGCTATGTGGGTGGTACAAAGATGTTTTTAGTGTTTGAATTCCTGTTGTCTGGAAATATCTATTCCGTATCTTCCCAGAGAACTGAGGGGCATTATCTGTCAGAATTTTGTCTGGTTTTCCCAAATGAGGAATGTAGTCATACATCACTTTAATTGGATACAACTTCACATACTTGGAAAAAATGTCGATTATCACAGAAATTTGTCTAACTGCCCCTTGCAAAGTAAGTAATTTCCCAGAGATATCCAAAGCAATTAATTCATGTGGATTTTCTGGTATTACACTTTGCATTTCACCTTCCCTTCTGACATTGTCTACTTTGTTCCTTTTACATTCCTCACAAGAACATATGAAATCACAAACTCTTTTCGACATAATTGGGAAGTAAACAGTTTCTTGAAAAATCATTTTGTTGCTCCAAAATGTCCATAGCTAAAATGGTGTTGTCTAATAAAATGGTCAGCAAAATGTTCTGGAATCCAGAGTTTCCAATCCTCACACTTTTCGTGGTTTCTTCTAAACAAGATACCTTCTTTTTCACAATAAAATTGTGTTAGTGATGAATATAATCTTTATGTCTCAATTTTTTCAATACTTCTGTAATAGCTGTATCCTTCCTTTGCTCCTCTTTCATGAACCACAAACATTGTTTTACCTCTTTTTCCCTATTGTGCCTTTGATCTACATTAATTTTGGTTTGTTTGTACAACCGAATTTTCCGCAGATGTTCCAAGAGGCTACTATGACAAGATGTCGGTAACCATATTCACCTTTTGTGAGATATATCGTATCTCAAAATTAAACTTTTGTTATAATAGCGTCCAGCTCGCCAATCTCCCATGGACTAGTTTACACTTTGTCAAGAAGGACAACGCTTTATGGTCAGTAAAAACAGTAGTTTTTCTTCCCAGTAGCAGGTAGTGAAAATTCTGAAAAGCACTATTGCCAGAACTTCCTTTTGGGTAATACAATAATTGTGTTCTGCTTTGGTCATGACTCTGCTTGCAAAGGCAATCATTCTCCTAGTCTGCGTTCCATCCTCACAGGTCTGTTGAAACACTTCAACTCCAAAATCATAGTCTGAGCTACCTGTAGATAAACAGAAATCTAAGTTCCAATCTGGTGCACTTAGTACTACCTGATTAAAAAGAGCTTCTTTTATGGATATGAAATCACGTTCACAATGATCTGTCCAAATCCAATTCATGTTCTTTCTTTTTAATTTCTCTAAATGCAGTCTATTTAAGATTTGACCTTTTACAAACTTGTGGTAGTATCTGCTTAGTCCTAAGCTGCTTAGCAATTGTAGCTTATTGGTCGGTCGTGGAAAACCTTTTGTGGCTTCTAACTTGTCATCATTTGGTTTAATATCATGTGGTGAAATGGTGTGTCCAAGAAACGTTACTTGTGATTTCAGGAATATACATTTTTTTTAAATTTAATGGTCATCCCTCCTTCTTTCAGAGCCAATAAGACTCTTTGCAATGTGTCCAAATGCTCTTCAATTGTGTCATTTGCAATAAGTACGAGGGCGGTCCGGTAATTACTTAGCCTACAAAAGAAAAAACCAAAATTTTCGAAGAGTGGCGATTTATTTCTCATCATAGTCTCCTTTTAGCTCGATACACTTGACCCAGCGATGCTCCAACTTCTTTAACCCATCTGAAAAATACGTTTTCTGGAGATCAACAAAGTAGGCTTCCGAGGCGAGGATAACCTCCTCATTTCACTCAATTTTCTGCCCGGTGAGTGTCTTCTTCAAGTTTGAAAACAAAAAGAAGTCACACTGTGCTAAATTTGGAGAATATGGTGGATGGGGCAGCAGTTCGTAACCCAATTCGACCAATTTGGCCGTGGCGACAGCAGAGGTGTGAACCGGTGCGTTGTGATGGTGGAGGAGCACTTGTTTCTTCGCCAAATGGGGCTGTTTTTTCCGTGATTCGGCTTCAAATTGGCACAATAATTTGGCATAGTAAAGCCCTGTGATCATTTTGCCCTTCTCCAGGTAATCAGTGTAGATCACACCTTGTGAATCCCAGAAAGCGGTGGCGATCACATTTCCAGCTGATGGGACAGTCTTCGCCTGTTTTGAAGCACATTCGTCGGGTAACGTCCACTGTTTTGACTGTTCCTTGGCCTTTGGTGTGTACCAGTGGATCCATGTTTCTTCGACTGTCACGTAACGACGCAGAAATTCCTTCGTATTGCACTTAAACAGTGTCAAACACTGCTGTGAAGTGGTCTCTCGGTTGCGCTTGTTGTCCAGAGTGAGCAAATGCGACACCAATCGCACCGACAGTTTTCTCATGCCCAAAATTTCATGCAAGATATGACCCACGTGGTCTATTGGGATGCCTACTGACCCAGCAATCTCATGCACCTTCAATTGGCGGTCTGCATATACGAGATCATGGATTTTTGTCACGTTACCCTCCGTGGTAACTGTTTTCGGGGCACTTGGGCGTGGCTCATTAAAAACCGGTGTGCTACCACGTTGAAACTTGTTAAACTAATTTTTGACAATCACTATCGAAGGAGAAGAGTCACCGTACATAGCATCCAAGTGCTCTTTGATTTCTCTGTGAGATTTTCCTTCCAAAAACAAGAATCAAATCACTGACTGATATAGCTCGTTTTCCATTTTTCTAAAATCTGTGGACACACCCACTTTCACATGCGATCAAAACAAAACTATGAGTCTGATTTGGCTGAAATTTTAACAATAGCCATCTAAGATAATGTACTACATGGCAATACATTTCTCTGGCGACAGTGGTGCCATCGGGAAGAGAGGCTAAGTACTTATCGGACCTACCTCATATGTCACCAATGTATACTGATAACTGAGACAACAGGTCTCATCCTAGTACAATATCTAACACCCGTATAAAATTTGCAACTGCATTATTCAGGCCGAAAGGTAATACAGTAAATTGATAGCTTCTACCTTTGTATAGAAATGCCGTATATTTGCGAGATTCCTGTGCTATTGGAATTTGACAATAGGAAGATTTTTCCCCTGAAAGTTTTGGTGTAATTCATCTATCGGTAGAGGGTGATCACACCAACTGTTCTTCCTTCATTAATACCATTAATGGGTTATTGTATTGGCAGTTTGACCTCTCTATAATATTCCAGTCAAGCATCCGATTTATTTCCATGTCAACTTGGTTACGCTTTGCTAAAGGTATCACATATGGCTTTACGACAAAAGGCATATGACATGCAACCAAGAAGTGACATTCATAATTTGATACTCTTCCCGGTCGGTTATAAAAGACATCATTATTTTTCTGTATTATACTTTTCGGCTTTCCAACCTGGATATTCATGGGCATAAATAAGCAAAACAATGACTAGAAGAACCTGAAAATACAGATTGCAGCCAAATGAATTTTGAAGCATAATGGGCACTGCCAGTGATACAACATAGAAGAATTCCACTGATGCAAACTTCAACGTGAGAAACAGCAAAGTCATTCCATCTTTCAAGACACATACTTTGGAGGAATTTGCCATCAATTAACTTAATTTTTGTCTTAAAAAAATTATAGCAAGGTTGAACCAAAGTATATGTTGAATAGTTTTCATCTAAACTTAGATTTTTTTTGTATATATTTCCACATAGTATGGAGTTAAAATTTTTATGTTCATCACAGTTTGAAATATCATGGATACAAATGTATCAAGTTGGTACAGTTACGTATGTGGAAATACGTATTAATCTTTGCAACTATTTAGTGTAAAGAATATTAGTAAACAGAAAAATAATATTTCTTCGTATGAAATCATGAATTATAATATTAGTAATGGTCTGGCAGGCACTGCTTCTAACAGCCTAGTTCTAGGGGCAGAACCTAATTTCCTGTCACGGTCGCCATGTATTATATTTGATTCATATATCGTTTCAGTCTGGTGCTGCTGTTTTATGTAACTTCGTAATTTCTTGTGGAAAAATAACTTTATTCTCTTCGAGCATGGCCGCCTTTCTTCCTTATTTTATTTTATGGAAAGCATCTAACTATGAAAAGATGCATAAACAATACAGGAAAGGGGAAAATGAGTGTTTAGGGAAATTGTCACTGGAGCGTGTACTCCATCACAATTAATTTTAATTAATTAGAGTAGTATGTAGAAAGTAGCAAGTGTTTCTCTATGAGTATATATTTTCAAAAGACACATTCTTTCTCTCATCAGCATAGTAATTATTAGTTTTATTATTATTAATAATACATTTCATAACAATTTTTTTTTCTTTAAAATAATTCTAATTATTTACTTAGTATGCCAATGCAACTGTTGGATTTTGTTTATTATCTGACACATTTCATCTCTCTTCAGGGTATATTCAGCATAAACTGTTTTTTTCTGTTATATGTGGGTTGAATGATAAATAATGCCTCCACCCTCATAACTCCTCAACAGATGACAGCACTGGTATGTGGCAGATACTGGATTGTTCTGTAGACTCTTCTCTACAGCTCCAGTTGGCGGGAAGTTTTAGCATTGAACGGTTGTAGTGTTACAGTATAAAGTATGGAACCCTTCGCAGATGGTCGGTCAATGCGATTTAAGCAACGTGCAGTCACTGAATTCTTGAGCAGAAGGTGTCACCCCAAAGGAGATTCAACAAAGGAGGCAAGCTGTTTATGGTGATTTTGTTGATGTTCATTGCTGGGTGATTAAGTTTAAAGATGTTGAAGAGGGAACATCCGACTTGCGTGACAAAGCAAAGAGTTGGACATCCTGTGACAACAACCACCGAGTTTCACAAGCAAAAAGTTGACACACTGATTCAGGACGATCGTTATATAACTCTGAGAGAAGTTGCAAGCATTTCACAAGAACGTATGGGTCACATTATAGCTTTGCTTGGCTATCGGAAGATCTGTGCATGATGGGTACCTCGGATGCTGACGCCTGAAATGAAAGCAAACAGAGTTGAAATTTGCCAGGAACTCCTCACGCGTTACGAGAATGAAGGTGATGCCTTTCTCCATTCAATTGATACAGGAGACGAATTATGGGCACACCATTGCGACCCATAGACGAAATACCAGTCTATGGAACATTGACACAAAGACTAGCCCCAGAAAAAGAAACTCAAAACTCAGCCCTCAGCTGGAAAAATCATGGCAACAGTGTTCTGGGATGCAGGTGGTGTTATCCATGTTGATGTCCATGAAAGTGGGACAATAAATTCAGAGTGTTATGTCACAATGCTGCGAACTTTGAAACAACGGCTAACTAGGGTCCGAAAGGAAAAGGGAAATGTTTTCCTGCAACATGACAATGTCAGACCACACACTTCATGTGCCACAACAGCAGAAGTTCAGAGACTGTATCTCACTACTGTACGGCATCCTCCATACAGTCCAGATTTGGCACCATCTGACTTCCATCTGTTCCCGGTAATAAAAGAAGATCTGATGAAGACATTGAGAGAACTGTGAGACTGTGGTTGCGGAAACAGTGTGTCGACTTCTTCTGTGACGACTTCAGAAAACTGTTTCATCGTTGGCAGAAATGTAACCAATTGTCTGGTCATTATGTGGAAAAGTGAAAATTGGTAATTAAAGAAGACATTCTAAGGATTATTTCAATGTTTGATTTATTAAAATATTCCCATTCAGTCCCGAGTTATGACCTTGGAGGCATTATTTATCATTCAACCGTTGTATGTTACAATTTTTAAGTTTTGTACAGAAAGTTTTGTTTACATATAATAAAACTAGGAATCATATTGTATCTTACATTTTGAGGTTTACCCTATTCCTAAATTCTTAGATTAAAGATTGAGTTCACTTGATTTCTCTGCTTATTTTAGTAGGGACACCTTGTTTAATGTCTTTGTAGTAATTAATGTTTATGTGACTGTACTGTGTAATAATTAGTTTTTTGCTTTCTGTTATTTCCAACAACTACTAACACAGCACAGATGACATACAACAGTTTTTAGAACCTGTATATCCTTAGTATAGATCTTATTATTCTGGACTAACATTTCATATAATCGTGGTGGTCTTAATGGCTCAAATATTGATTAAATCCTTTTTTTATGATCTTAGGTTTTTCATAGTTGAAACTGTTTTTTTTTTTTAGTTACCTTATTCAACACATTAGAATTCTTACATTCTATAAAGTTTATGTGAATTTTTTAGCCTTTATTTTTTTTCAATTTATTATTATTATTATTTATTTATTTATTTATTTTTTTTATTTTATTTTTTTTTTGCAGTAATGTAATACCAGCTCCAATCGTTAGCACTAATATGCATATGAAGATTTTTAATTACCTGAACACTAAATTTATATCTTCCATAACTACTAGTATTGCATGTGGACTGTTTAAAAAATGACACAAGTAATTTTTAGCATTAATATTTATATTGTGATATATTTAAAACTGAGATTCATATGAGGAGAGCTTAAAATTCACAACCATCAAATTTGCATTATCATTTTTAATCGAAAGTATGCTGATTAGAAAAATGAAATAAAAAATTAAATTGGTTTTCTGCTTTATTGCAGCTTTGTTTTAACACATCTTATGTCAAACACATATCTCAGTTTTAAATAAATTTAGTGTTTCTAGTTTATATACATATCACATTTACCCGCCAGTGAGGCTGTGCATGCTAAGATGTCATGGCAATGAATAGGGGAAGAACACTTTCCATACAGAACGTAAATTGCATGTTCACTGACAGGTACAGTCTTGGAAAGAAGATGTGCTTGACAAAGTTGACTAATATAGACTGTAGTAAAATGTAACCTGATGAATCTCATGTCGCTGTAGTCAACCATAGTTAAACCTGACTGTGAACCAGATAAACCTGGATGTGGAGTGGTTAGCTAATTTACACATAGGATTTATCCCAAGGTAAAACTTTGATAGGTATCGCTACACTAGTCACAGTAGGCTTCAGCATAGTAGGTAAAAATTATTCCTACTGATTTGCTTGCTGAAGCTGTAGGCAATTATTTTTCCAATCTTTATAGGTTTAGGATAGTATTCTCTCCATCTTTATTTAGTTTACTTTAAAGGTTAAAAATAGTTGACTATAGGCACAAGATGGAGGAAACATTGATACCAAAGAATTTGGTGGACTAGTGATGGAAGTCTTTGATGTAAGCCAGCTGAAGAAAGATTAAGAAAATTAATAGTCATCTGAAAGAACAAGCTATTAAGTTCAGGTTTTTCCGGTTTGATTACACTTCACCTGAAGACGACAACATAGAGTTCAGTCTTTGGAATACTGTTGGTAAACAACATTATTACTTGTTTAGTTTCCAGAAAATGATACTTTGCATTCCTTAAATTTAATGTTATTGGTTCCTTAATCTTTCAGCAATTTGAAGAAATATGTTTAACCTACTTATCGTTGGATCCTTGTGTAATATTATTTATAATTTTTTAACTCTTTGAACTCCTTACTGTTATAAACTTTCTGTATACTTTGAGAATTCTGAATTTTAGTATGTGTATGAGTTTTAAAACATCTGTCCTACTTGGTGTGAGATAAGCTAGTCAGATTGTTATAAATAATTAAACAATACTGGCAAGTGTTATTATTTTAATATTTTAAATAGGTAAATGACAAAATTTAAGTATTTCTAAGAATTTAGGGCATACAGTATGTGATGTAAGTAAATCTTGACAATTTTACAGTAAAACTAATCATTTTGGTAACTATAGCTAAATAAAATAGATCACTTAAAATTTAATAATAATATACTATTAGCATCACTCAAATACGAGGGTGAGTCAAATGAAAACTTTAAATTTGTAATAAAAATTCAAAATTTCTTGCTGTTATCCTGTGAGTTGGTAAGCGTGCTACTAGCAGCATGCAGAATGGCCTGTAGGTGGCAGCATAGTGCAGATGCACAAATACTGTCGCAGTATCAGTATAAAGATGGCTGCCCCACTTGAGACTTGCACCAGGGAAGAACAGCGTTCTTTTATTCGGTTTTTGAGTAGTGAAGGTGTGAAACCTATTGAAATTTTTCGAAGAATGAAGGTTCAGTACGGTGATGCATGTTTGTCACAGCAGCAATTCTACGAATGGAGTAGGAAGTTCACAAATGGTGTGACTTCAGTGGAAGATGCTTCTCGTCCATGTCAGGCACAACGAGTTGTGACTCCACAGAACATTGCAGCAGTTGAAGCCGTAGTTATGGAAAACCACCGAGTGACACTGAATGACATTGCAGCATGTTTAAAGATTAGTCATGGTTCAGCACACCGCATTGTGCATGATGTGCTCCAGTTTCACAAAGTGTCTGCAAGATGGGTGCCACGGCAGCTGACTCCTGAAATGATAGAACGACGTGTTGATGCTTGTGAATAACTTCTTCTGCACTTTGAACGAGAAGGTGATGGTTTCCTTGCAAGAATCATTACTGGGGACGAAACCTGGGTTCACTTCCACCAACCGGAAACGAAGAGAGTGAGCAAGGAATGGCGCCATTCCTCATCACCAAAACCAAAGAAGTTTCGAACAGAACCATCAGCAGGGAAGGTTATGCTGACTCTCTTTTGGGATGAAAAAGGCATCATTTTGGTGCCTAGAGGGATCACTGTCACCAGTGCATCATACACAGATCTCCTAAAAAATCATCTTCGGCCTGCAGTCAAATCAAAGCGACGTTGATTGCTGTCATCAGGTGTCCTTTTGCAACATGACAATGCAAGGCTCCACACTGCCTGTACAACAGTTGCAACAATCACAGACATGCATTTTGAGTGTCTTCCTCATCCACCATACTCACCAGACCTTGCCCCAAGTGATTTCCATATGTTTGGACCACTCAAAGAAGCACGCCACTCGGTGCTTGAGTGGTTGCACGGACTACCAAAAGAATTTTTTTCTAAAGGAATTTATGCACTTTGTAAGCACTGGAGGACTTGCATTGAGCATGGCGGAGATTATTTTGAAAAGTGATACAGCTTTGTACCACTTCTGCACAGTAAATAATATTTAAAAAAAAAACATTTAAGGTTTTCATTTGACTCACCCTCGTATAAACTGGAACTTTTTCAAATAACTTAAGTTAGTTGTAAATAAAAATCAAAATCAAGCAACTTATTTTTCTACGTTGTTTCCTTCAACAGAAACACATTTTCCCCATCAGTTAGGAAGTTTCCTATTCTCGTCATAAAAAAAAAGACAATGGTGTTGCCAGTAGCCAATTGTGCACATACTGGGCGACTGCTGCATTGTCTTCAAATCGTTGCCCTCCTGATGCTTCCTACAGTGGAACAAACATTGGTAGTTGCATGGAGAGCATTCTGGACTGTAAGGAGGGTGTCGGTTAACACTCTGGCCTCGCATTTGCTTGTCACTGGATGCCATTTATGGCTTTGATTATCCACTTTATCATAACATTTCAAAGCATCTTGGCTCAATCAAATACTTGAGTTGTACTTAGTAGCTTTCCTGAACTGTGCTTCGAATCTATATCAAATAACAATGCATTGCGCAAAGAATGGTGGCATTGTGCAAAGAATGGTGTTACTTCTTGTGACCGTGCCTATTCTCTCTCTATCCCCCCACCTCCCATTTCCCACCAAGCTGCACTGCTCAGGTCATTATGCAGTCAAATGAACAAAATTATGGTTTATATTTGAATGCGTCATTTATTTTGAAGTAACTAACCTAATACGTAGCTGATAATAGTACACTGAAGAGCCAAAGAAATTGGTATAGCCATACGTATGCTGAGACAGATATATATAAACACTCGGAGTACGGTGCAGCAGTTGGCAGCACCTATATAAGACAACAGGTGTCTGGCGCAGTTGTTAGATTGGCAGATTATCATGATTTAAGTGAGTTTCAACATGGTGTTATAGTCGGCGCACAAGAGATGGAACATAGCATCTCCGAGGTAGCAATGAGGTGGAGATTTTCCCATGCGACCAATTCACGAGTGCACTGTGAATATTGGGAATCCGGTTAAACATCAAATCTCCAACATCACTGCGGCCGGAAGAAGATCCTGCAACAACGGGACCAACGACGACTGAAGAGAATTGTTTAACATAACAGGAGTGCAACCCTTGCACAAATTGCTGCGGATTTCAATTCTGGGCCGTCAACAAGTGTCATCGTGGGAACCATTCAACTTAACATCATGTACCCTTGCTGAGTGCCTTACAGAAAGCTTTACGCATCGCCTGGGCCCGTCAACACCGACATTTGAACTTTTGATTGGTAACATGTTGCCTGGTCTGATGAGTTTCGTTTGCAATTGTATTGAGCGGATGGACCTGTTCGGGTATGGAAACAACCTCATGAATTCATGGACCCTGCATGTCAGCAGGGGACTGTTCAAGCAGGTGGTGGCTCTGTAATGGTGTGGGACGTGTGCAGTTGGAGTGACATGTGGCTCCTGATATGTCGAGATATGACTCTTACAGGTGACATGTACGTACAATCCTAGCTGATCACTTGCATCCATTCATGTCCATTGTGCATTCCAGCAGGACATTGCGACACCCCACACATCCAGAAATACTACAGAATGGCTCCAGGAACACTCTTCTGAGTTTAAACACCTCCGCTGGCCACCATACTACCCAGACATGAACATTATTGAGCATATCTTGGATGCCTTGTGACATGCCGTTACACCACCTCGTACTCTTACAGATTTATGGACAGCCCTGCAGAATGCATGGTGTCAATTCCCTCCAGCACTACTTCAGACATTAGTTGAATCCATGCCATGTTTTGTTGCAGCACACTTGCGTGCTTGCGAGTGCCCTACACGATATTTGGCAGATGTATCAGTTTCTTTGGCTCTTCAGTGTATAACACTGTACTATACAACAATTATGTCCTTTGAAATACACTTCCAATTGTGTATATCAATGGAACTGTTACAATAAAGATAATCGTAGCAAAATATTGTGCAGTTAAAAGTTTTAAATAAATTAACACATCAAAATTAAGCCATTTATGCAATAAATTCCAAATGGTAGACAGTTCAGCACACTTAACCAGAGATCTCCCAGTAAAAAGACTGGTAGGATGGTTTGGATATCACACAAATGTTTATCGGATACAGGAGTTGACTGGATTGCTAATTAGAGAGTTAGATTTATTTATGGAAATCGCCATCAAACATAATCAGTTATTGATGTGATAAACGATTCTTTGGTTAAGAGAGTGGTCAGTATGAAACAGTCATCTGAATGGTGATGAACCCAGCACATTCTGAAAAGTATAGAAGTCTTCATTTTAACAACGTAGCTCCAGATTTCATGAGATCAGATTGAGTACTATCTGGTCTGTCACTTTCTTGTTTTCCATTTTTTTTGTGGAATTCTTCTGATATTTTGAAATGTACCTTGCTCAATTTGTTCACTTTTTCTTGTGTTTGGCGGTCATAAAAAAAACTTTATACAGTTTTATTCATTGTTCTTCTGATATTACATTTGTCTGTGGTATTTTGTTTTCTTTCTTACTTGAGTGTCTTATTAATTTGTAGGGATAATGGAAATAAAGAAACTGCCATTGGGCACTAAAAATAAGATAGGATAGGGAAAGATGACCTGTCACTTACCACAGGAAGGAGAGATGAACATGTAAAAAAACACAAAAACAATCATATTACACAATATTTAATTGAGTAACCTTATTCTTGTGAGAGGCGAGACATATGGCGGGGCGAAAGATGTGATCACAACCCGACCTGCCACATGAATTACATGAAGATAGAAACAGGGGATGGAGGGTGGAAGTGCCGGGGGGTGGGGGGATAAGGTTGAACAGCAATAGAAGTGGAACAGCACTTCCACCCCCACCCCATGTTTCTGCCTTTGTTTCATTCATGTGGCGGGTCGGGTTATGATCACATCTTTCGCCCCACCATATGTCTTGCCTCTTTGGTGAATAAGGTTTCTCACCGAAATATTGTACAATTTATTTGTTTTTTACATGTTCATCTTGCCCTCCTGCCTTCATCTTTCACTTTCCTATCTTATTATTAATTTGTAGGCAATGATTTGTCATTCTCCATATTACTGATAAAACGTTCCCGTGATTCTTGGTGTTTTTTTGTTCCTCATTAGCTGTATTTGATTTTCTTTTCTATTAGCTGCATTGACGTTCTGTGGGTAATTGAAAGTAGATGTTATATATGTGTTGTTATTATTGTACTGCTTTATTTATATCATCATGCAAAACATGTAGGCCTTTTTTATTTGATGAATCAATTTTCTTGCCAAAACCTTTTTCGCAGTTATCAAAATAGATTCTTTTTTTCCATTCTTGTTTTTTATCTTTTCTTTATTTTTATTGGTTGCTTGTCAGTATTTTCTGATATAGTAGTTTTGTACTGCCCCTTGTAATGGCGACTTTATATTTTAGATCTTTTTGCTGACTTGTTTGTTTCTTTTTACACCACCTTGCTAAGATTTGAACTAAAATGTGGAATAAGCCTATGTCATAGTATCTAAATACAAGAGTATCAGTAACTACTTGCAAGTCTGTTTTTGTGTTAGGTAAAACATAATAAACCCTAGATCACATCCCTTTTGCAGTCAATGTTTATTTGTTAATTTCTAAAGGAAGTATTGTTAACTCTTAGACTATTAAAGTAGGTAAAATCTCTAAGTTCCCTCCCATTTTTATTCTTATAGTTTTTTAGACGATTGTTCATTAAATTCTATTTAGGAACATTTCTGCTCTGGCATTCAACTCATCCAATAATAACTGGTGGTTGCTCTTATAGTACCGAATGATTAGTTATTAGTTTTGTAGTTGTTCATAGAAGGTCTCAGTTTTGCTATCTTTCCCTTCTCCTGCTGCAGCTCCTCCTATTACACACTGATGTCCCATATCTTTTTTAAATCATAAAACTTATGAAGCTATAGCAAACAGTTTTCTTTTTATGTCTTTGATCAATTATAAACTCAACGTCTGCTACTGGATATTGTACATTTTCCCCACCGCTGGATAACGTATATCCTATCTGTTTGGTATTCTGCTGTTTCCAGCTCTAATATTTAAAGTTCTAACAATCAATATTACAGCAGTACCAATTGAAAATCAAACTGTAAAACAATGTGTTAATTGCACTTTTAATAATTTTACAATAAATTCTTCAGAATTCAGGCGTGGTCATAAACATTTCATTTACACAAAATTTTCGAGTGTAGATGTAGTCTATACATGTTTTTGCTATTTTTAAATTGTACTGGCACACAGTATTCATTAATAGTCACCAAAATGTGTCCAAATCTGTCTATTATAATTGTTGTGAGAGCAGGATTTATTTGTTGTTCCAAGTATCTGTTGGTTTTCTCTCAAGTTTTATAGTAGTGAAAGTTTCAGTGATCTATGTTACCTCTAACACTGCACACTAAGGGAGTTCAGAATACAAGGTGAGGTACCTAAATCCAGACAAATTATAGACATTTTTATTGAATAAAATTGTATTAGTCAAAAATTATAACTACAAAAAAACTGTTGGCAGTAATTGGGGACTGCCGACAGAAGTGAAAACTTAGAACTGTTAAATATCATATACGTAACACGTCACACTTATAGCTACAGGTATAATAAATAATAATAATTCTGTGTGGACGTAATGACCTGGTTACAGGGTTTCTGTTGGCTTCACTGTCATAGCCGCCTCAACCTAACCCAGTTGTGCAGTTTAACACAGAATCCACTTAACTGATACGTTCTGGCGTACTTCACATTACAAAGCAAGCTACGCCAGAGGTGAAGGTTGGGTTAATGGTATATGAAAATCCCCACTGAGACAGAATTTCGAACCGTTGACCTTTCATTTGCCAGTCAGACACCTTAACCATTGAGCCATGAGACTGCAACAGATATACTGTTAACTTTAATATGTCAGTAATGCGAACTCATCAGATTTTACCCATTTAAAAACCATCCAACAAGCCTAAACAGGTTTTCACTTCAGAAACTAAAAATCTAACTTAGTCCTCAATCCGACGGTTTGACAAATCTTCCTGAAGGAAATGTAACACGCTACAGTGTCAAAGGCTAGACGGCTGGTTCCTTTCTTCGGGGTCCTGCACTTTACAATGGAACCAGATCCACGGAACATTCTGGCGTAGTTCATATAGTAAAATAAAACTCCTAAAAATTCCTTCTCTATTGGGGTTTTGAATCTGCAACTGGAGTAAGAACTTTCGGAAGTAAGCGCCTTAACTGCTGAGCTACCAGATCGCCTCCTTTTGAAGTATATGTGTGCTAACTATTATCAGGTTCGGATAAAACTGTGGGTTTGGACGAACAATGGTAACAGAAATTAAGGTTGGGGGAGGGGTGGAGGAGGAGAGGGTTTAGGGTTCCCCCCCCCCCCATTTTTCAGAATATGTATGCAAAGTTCCATCAAAAACTGTGTGTTTGTGTTAAGATTTTGCAAAAAGTGTCCAACACAAAATGTTGCATGATGGTGACATGTGAAACAGGTGGCAACTTGGTAACAGTGACCTCACCCTGATCCAAACATTGCGTTACATGCCTATAGAAGTTTTCACTTCAAAAATCCTTTTGTATGTCAATTTTGTGACTTGTCCTCAATGGTTTTGTATGCTATAACCCATATTAGCTGCAATTGCCACTTACAGCCTTGGCCTGAATCCTCAGCATGCTCTTTCTAAAGGAAGGCTATCCAAATAAGCAAATGCTGCTTTAAATATGGTGTGTAGATTCCACATTAGGGTGTTTGTAACTCTTTCAGTTATGCTGTAAACATAGTAAATAGTTGAGAGGGTTCATATTTGGGCTACTGGGGGTGCTAGAACTCTCAGGATCAGAACAAGTCCACATTATCTAACCACAGAATTTAAAATAAATGGATCTGTGTGTCAGTGTACCATCTTGGGTTTTATAAACGCCAACAATAACCTATAACAGATCTATTACATGGTGAAACATTCATATTTAAATGTATACAGATTTAATTGGTGCACCCAGTAAAATACCAAGGGAGATGCTGAGAAATTTATCTTAAAGGGCGGAGAATTTTAAATTTAAAATGCATATTAATTAGCTGTTGTGGAGAGAAATAATGATGCTCTTGGATTGTTTTTAAAATTTTCGTACGAGTTTAGAATTTTCTAATTGGATACTTACAGAATATTGGATTGAGTGTAAGGTAAATTAGTTCTATCACTGTTACATATTTTCACCTCTTCTGTTCATAGCGGTGATGGATAACATCTTAAAAGCACTAAAGAGAGCAATCAATAGAGATCTACAGGCATCGGTGTTTACGGATGATGTGGCAGTAAGGGGATGAAACCGAAGATGGAATACCAAACAAACTGAAAATGTGGAATAATAAGTTTAAAGAATATGGAATGAAATTGAATCCAAAAGAACTGTAGCACTAAAAATAAGCCAAAAGAATACAGACTGTCATATAAAATTACAAGACCACCAAATTGAAGTTGTTGATCAATTCAGTTACCTGGAGAGCATAATTACTAGTAATGGTAGCAGTGAGTTAGAAATAATGAATAGAGTAACCAAAGGAGCCAACTTCTGCAGTACCATGCAGGGTTACTATGGGACATGAAGGTTCCCAGAAGAACAACAATTGTCTTGTATAAATCATATCTCATTCCTGTTCTCACATATACTTTGGAAACGTGCACACTAACATCAAGGGACCTTATAAGCAAGATCCTGGGAAGACCAAGAAGAAGATGGACAAACCAACTGAAGGAGGACATAGAGAGAAGAGGCTGGAACTGGGAATATATCACAGACAGAGAAACTTTTCTGGATAGGAAACAATGGAAGACAATCGTCTACAACAACCAAGACTCGTAAACCACCCCCAGGAAACTGGAGATGATCCCAACAAAAATGATGATGACTATTACATAATCTGTAGATTTTGAGGAAAATTTACTTAAATTATGATGCATTTTATACATAAAGGAATAAGCAGCTTTTTCCATTTACGTTGCTTTCTTTGGAAACAGTGTTTACAGGTAATTTGCTTCCTTGTGTTGCTGTGATTTGTTTATTTATCGTTTGATATTTAACAAGGTATACAAAAGGAGAGGACAAATGTGAAGAGTTACAGTGATGTATGAATGACATGCTAAATTTTTAATAACTTTCAGAAATAATTAACATAGTTTGTGTTATAAAAGAATAACTCTTTATGGTACCGTATATTATTATATTTGTAATTATTCATGTTTTAAAAACATACACAGTAACAAACAGCAAAGTATATTGGATCAAAATTTGGCAAATTCCAGTGCTTTTTCCGAGGTCTCATGTAAGTCATCATTCGTGTAGGTGGTTCAACATGGTCTTCTCCGCAGTCACACTTGATTATATTGACCTTTGCGTAGCCCCATCTTCCCAGATTAATGTTGGATCTGCCCACTCCTGATCTCAACCTATACACAGACTTCCATGTCAGCCATCCCTAGCCGTAGTGAGGTGGTATAGTTTCAGGCACTCTTTCCCAACCAGAATGGTTTGTGCCTTAACTTCCCACAGTTGGAATGCGGCTATTGCAGCTGTATTGTAAGTTCCTTTGATATTGTTAGGAAACATTTCGTGCACTTTAGTCTTTGCATGTGTGGTAAATGCCCATGTAATTCATGAATTCTTTCATGATCCACTTTCTTCCATTCCTTGTTCACTGCTGTTTATATTTGTATTGAAGATTGTGCTATTCCTGCGAGATATTAGAACCATTCAGCTGAAGTGGATTTTAAACAGCTTGTTGTGATTCATCAGGTGCCATTGAAAGCTACATCCACCAGTTTGACATGGGTTGAATCGTATCATACATGACAGGATACTTTGTAGACAAATAACTCAGCGCTAAGGCAGAAGTTCGTATGGTTTCACGTTGGCCAGATTTCTGAGGAGATTATTTCTCATAGAAACTTTTAACTTGTGGTACATGCATTTTTTCTGAAATGTAAGAGATCAGTCAATAGTCACTTCTAGATATTTTGGAATGTCACAATGTTGTAGTTCGGCCCCAGACCATACTACCTTTAATGAGGGGCTTCCCTATTCTGTAAATGAAAAGCACATATTTGTGTCTTCCAGGGATTTGGTTTAAACTATTTTGTATATAGTATCTCGACAGATCTTCAATAGCATTAGTGAGGATCCTCCCCGCTAATTTGAAGTCTGAGCTCTGTGTAGCTAGAGTGAGATCATGAGAATACAGGAAACTCTTGCTGTCAGGACTGTAGGCTGTTGTTTGTTTGTGTATACATGGCGATTCAAAAAGGACTTTTAAATGACATAGAAATTTGTTGAGAAACTTACAGAATAGGTTGATGTGTCATTTTGTAGAAAACAACATCAAGTTTGATGCATGTAGTGCATCAAAACGCCAATCCGCCAACAGGAGCTCCAGCGAAGTGCGCACTTAAAATGGCTCCTTTCACTGGTGTGGGCGTGTTTGCTGAGTGTTTATTTTAGTGAAACGAACTCTGCAACAACTGTTTGGCATAAATTTCACACCGAATACACTAAAGAACCTCCAGTCAGGCCTACAATTTACTCTTGGCACAAGATCTTTGTAGAGACAGGTTGTTCAGTGTGACATGGTACTAAATCACCAGGTCATCTTTGTGTTGATGATTAAGTCAAACAGGTTAGGGAGAGCTGTGCCCACAGTCTACAAAAATCAACGCGACATGCATCTCACGAAACTGGCATTACACAAAAGACTGTTTGGTGAGTACTGCATAGGCTTTTACACTTGGAACCAAACAGATTCACAATGGCACAGCATATTAGTGATGTAGATAAGGTTGCTCATGGGGAATTCTGTGCAGAAATGCTGCATTGGATCGAGGACAATGTGACTTTCCTGAACACAATAATCTTCAGTGATCAGTCAACAAATCATATCAGTGGCATGGTGAACACCCATAACTGTAGAATATAGGGCAGCAGAAATTCATTTGCAACCCTGGAACACATTTGTGATAGCCCCAAAGTTAATGTGTTATTTGCCCTTAGCAAATTGAAAGTGTATGGCCCTTTCTTCTTTATTGAGAAATCTGTCATTGGTATTATGTATCTGGATATGCCTGAAAACTTTTTAATTCCACAGATCAATGAAGATGACTGAGATGAGATGGTTTACTGCCAGTAAGATGGTGCACCACTTCATTTCCTCATGGAAGTTCGAGATTTCCTTGATAATCGCTTCCTGGTTGATAGATTGGCTGTGAAAAGCCAATCATATGGCCACCTTGCTCTTCAGACTACACTGAAATTTTTCCTCTGGGGTTTCATTAAAGATAGTGTGTATGTCCCTACCATACAAAATAATTTGGGTCACCTGAAAAATTGAATCTATGCTGCTTGTGAGACTAAAACGTTATATGAGGTTCGTGCATAAACCTTTGTCTCAGTCTTGACCATATGTAGATATGTATAATTGTTCAGCTTTGGCTTTACTATAGTGAAATGTCGCCACTTAGCTTGTATAACCTCAAACTAAGAAAGGGTGTTTCAAAAAACTTTCACAAGGACTGTCCTGCTTTTACCGGAGTAGAATCCAGCTTGCTGAAGTTCAAGCAAAAGGTTCAACCACAGGCATGACACAGTTTAAAATCCTTCTTTCTAACAATTTTTCAGAGGTGATATTAAAGTTCAAGTGGTCTCAAATTCTTTGGGTTGTTTCCTTCTGTGCCACATTTAAGCAGGACAATCACTCAGTTATTCCACCATTTGTATCATTCTGAATGGTGTTATGAAGTTGTTACTCTCCTCTTGGTCTTCTCTTTGCAGTTAGGGCATTTTAGATTTATGGGTAGGTTTGCCATACAGTAGTAGCTTAAATGGTATTTGGTTGGCAGAGATAATATGATGTGCAGTGATTTTAGCTCTATCCTTGTTTAGGTACTTCAAAAATCTCCACGTTTCATGGCTGTCTCTTGCTAAATCCAAGTCTTCAACAGTTTTAATCCATTCATCCTTTTTTGTCTCTCTTATCATCATCAAGGGTTCTCTGCTATTCAGCAGGTCCATGCACAGTGACAGCCCTCCACGCCTTCCTCTGTTCCGCCATTCTCTTAGTCTCTATATATTTCCCCTTTATCATCAATCATTTACTTCCTTCGCTGACCTCTTCTTTTCCCTTCATTTACAATCCCCTACAGAGCAGTTCCAATCAAGCACTCATTCCTCAGCACATCCAGTTCCTTTTTCTGTTCGTTATTGTTTTTATGAGTGACCTTTTCTCTGCTACTCATTCCGGCACTTCCCAATTCCCCATTTTGTCCCTCCAGCTTATTTTCTCCATCCTCCTCCATATCCACATTTCGAAAGCCTCCAACCTCTTTAGATCTTCTTTGCGTAGCATCCATGTTTCTGCTCCATATAGTCCTACACTCCATACAAAACATTTAACTAGTTTTTTCCTCAGGTTTTTATCCAGCCTTCCACATAATATTCTTCTTTCTATTGAAAGCTTCCTTTATCATTGCTGTTCTGGTTTTCACCACCTTCTCAACTCGTATCACCACTCACAATACTCCCCAGATATTTGAAGGACTCCACTTGCTCAATTATTTCTCCTTTTAACGTTATCATCAATTGTTCCTTACAATTTCCTCTAAATATATGTTAAATAATATGGATGACAAACAAGATCCCTGTCAAACACCTCTTCCAGCCTTTCCCTCTTCTGTAAGATCATTCCCCACTCTCACTCATTTTTTAATGTATAATTTACTTATTAGCCTTCTTTCTTTCCCATCAATGCCTTTATTTTTTAGAATATCCATTAACTTCACCCATTGCACTCTATCAAAAGCCTTTTCCAGGTCTATGAAAACCATGTAACAATCTCTTTCCCTTTCAATGTATCTTTCACCTATTGTTCTTAGCCAAACCAATAGCGTCTCTTGCACTTCATCCTTTTTGAAATCCAAACTGTTCTTCAACAATTGACATGGACAGTCTGCTAGATATTCGTCTATTTAACACTCTTAGTAATATCTAAGCAGCATGGCATAAGAGACTAATGGTTCTGAATTCTTCACATTTCATTGCATTCCTTTTCTTTTCAATTGGTTTCAACACTGTTCATTCTCCTCTTTCGTATATCTCATTGCACATATATAGAATTTCTCTTCTTCCCCCATCAAACTTTTCTGAATTTCTATAAGTAACTGATCAACCCCACAGGCTTTCCTGTTCTTCATCTCTGCCAAAGCCTTCTCCACTTCCACCTCCAGGATATGGCCTCCCATCTCCTCCTTGCAGACTTTCTCTTCTTCATCTAATACCAAATCCTTCGGTCGTTGTTGCAAATCATACAACTCTCCTACATATTCTTTCCATCTTTGTTGTATTTCATGAGCCTCTCTGGCTAACGTTCCATCCTGTTTTCAACTTCCAGCCCCACTGTTCTTTTTCCTTGAAAGCATATCTGCATGGCCTCCTAGTACATCAAGTCAAATTTTCCCCTTCTTTCTAATTGCTTTATCTGTTCATACTTACTTCTCATCCAGTTCTCTCTTGCTTTCTCAACTTCTCTTTTCAATGCATTATTTAATTTTCTGTATTTCCTTCTCCCCTCCTCAGTACCTGTGTTTTTCCACTTCTTTCTCTCTTCCATCTTCTGTAGCATTGCTTCAGTGGCCCATTATTTCTTTATTCTACTGATTTTCTTAAATCGTATTACTTCTGCAGCAACTCTTTTCATACCCTCCTTCATCCTTACCCATTTTTCATCCACATCCTCATTTATATTTCATCTATCCCATTTGTTTATAATATCTCTCTTATAGTGTAATTTAATTCTTTTAAAGCTTCCATGGTTGCTTCACTAAGAAGATGTTCTTTAAATAAGTTTTTGTATTCCGTGAGTAGAGCAGCTTGATCTAATGTGAGACCAGGGATATAAGATGACCAACAACCACTAGGAATAGACATTCTGAAACATCTCTTTACAGACCTGGTGAAGTTGTCAGAAGATTCTGTTTTTCATTCTATAGAAAGTACATCAGTATTCAACAATTCCGAAAATTCCAAATAGTCTGCCTATTTGAAGTTGTACCTTCTATGGATAGGTACTTCCTGAGAAGTAACTGTGTCATAAGTTTGACTTATTATTGGGCTATGCTGTTGGAAATTGGGGGAAGAAGCATATTTTATGTATTGGTGGCTGATACTGCTTTTATTGAATATGAGACTGTGCCTCCACGAACAACTGTGGACTGCTGCAGGTAAATTTGCATCATAAATTACAGTAAGGAAATTAATTTCTGCCATTCTTGTACTGCTGTCCCATTCTTATCTTCATAATCAAAGCCCCAAAGATTTCTACAGCTGTTGAAATAACTAATCACAAACTGTGTTTGTTTATATGGAATTTAGATGGTTTGTTTACATTGAATTCAGTACCTGGTGATTTTTAAAGGTACAAAATGGTGCAGTTTGTCATTTACAGAGTGAGATTTTCAAAGTCATTTTTATCTGTACGTCTGGCCATACGAAAATTGCACTTATGTGTATATGTTGAGCCCTTTCTATAACAATACAAATTCTATTTATTTTTGACTTATGCATTTCATTACTCCTATACGTCTTCTATATGTGCAATGTATTGCACTGATGTTGACTACATAGATACATATCATTTCTCATTTGGCTGATGATATGCCGTTTGTGGTAACAGAGATGATTTTTAACCTGAATAGGGCTCAGATTTGAATGTTTCTGGTGTGAAAGGATCAACCATGAGGTTATTTCGCATTCTCTGATGTTGCACAGGGTACACCAGATTGTTATTCTTATTTTGATTATCTAACAACACACTCTTCAAAGAGGCTCATTTCATGCCCCCATTAATATATTGTTCTCTGATAACTAAATAAGTAAACATCAACAACGTGTGCTCTTTTAGTTCCAGACTTCCGGCGTGTTCAGCAGTTAAGTTGAAGGTGGTGACGGAGATTATTATCAACAAAATATCAAAACACAATGTATTCTTGGTTTGTTACCTGAGAATTGTGTATTAATTTGTGTTTCATTTTATGATTTTTTGTTAGTATTGTGATAGCAATTTTTGCTTACTATGTGAAAATTTTCATTGTAGTTAAACAAAACATATAGTATTGATACATTCTGAATCATTTACTAAATCTGCATTCGATGAATCAAGTATTAGGATCATGCTGATGACATCTCTACCATTATAATCAAAACGAGAGATGACTGTGAACAGCTGCAGTGTGACCTGAAGAGGATATTGAAGTTGGTAAGTCAACATGGAATGAAGATGAATGCCAGGAATAATCTGCTTATTAGGTTTTTTTTTTTTTTTTTGCTGTCGTCAGTCTTTAGACTGGTTTGATGCAATCCTCCACACACTTAAAACAAATTAAGGTTGTTTATGATTATGGTGTTGAAGACAGATGCTAGAAAATGATATCAAAATCCTACATTTATTGGAGAGGGTGATGAAATCTACCAGACACATGAGGGAATTGGCTCAGAAAACCTTGGTCAGACTATTTTTTTAATATGGTGTTGTAGGATAGGACTCACATTTTGGGTATCAAATACAGGAGTTTGAGGGGGTGAAAGGGGAGGCAGCTAGACTTGTTTGTGAAAATTACCACCCAAACAATCAATAACTGATATGAAAAAGCAACTATATTTAGATTAATGTGTAGTCATGATGTTGTTGAAGAGGGTATTGGTTATGTATACAGTGTATATCGATGATGTTAGAAGAATTAGGAGAAGCACATGTATAGGAAGAGATAATCATGATCAATTTCAGGCATAAGGGAAAGCAGAAATTTTTATAGATAAGGAAGTAAGGTATTGAAATAAATTACGAAGGTTATTGTGGAATAATATGGCAAGGAACATTGAAAGACTTAAAAGTAAAATTTGTAAAAGGCAAAAGTAGATGGTTGGAAAACTTATACCCAAGAACTTATGATAAACAAAATAACAAGAGGGAGAAAGAGGTAAATAGCAGTGTAAGGAAATCCCACGAGAGTATGCACTTAAACACAATTAAATTAAATGTTTTTGCATCAAGAAGTAAAGATGATGCCATATACCTATACAAAAATTTAAATGTTGGTTTCTTTGATATTCAGGACCAACAATTCATTTTTAGTAATGCAGATATGATGTAAATATCAATGAAGTGTTTAGTAATACAATTAGTTCACTGTTATCTCACATAGCTTTGATTCATTGCAAAACAAACACTTGGCTTCTGTCAGATGTGTAGATGCTTTTAGTAATGAACTGCAACTTTAAACCAAGTGTGGTGGGTGAATGGTAAAGCTCTGGCCTTACATTTGGAAGGATGGGCTCAAATCCCTGTCCAGCCATCCATGGTTTCCCCAAATCACTCCATGTGAATACTGGGATGGTTCCTTCAAAAGACCATGGCTGAGTGCCTTACTTACCTCCAGTCATTTCCCAGTCAACAAGGCATAAAGCAAGGGTGAAAAAAAATGCAACCGAGTTTCTTATTATAGACATGGCAGAGTAAGGTAATTTCTCAAGAGAATGGATAACTTAAAACTGTGGCATTCCATTTTTAAAGGTATTGCTTTGTACATTACTATAATGTTTGAGGTGTATCATAACCTGTCAGTTTATATTGTTTCAGCTTTCATTCTGGCTGGGAAAAGCACTGTATATATTTCCAGTAATTTTATTGAAGCAGTTCATGCATTAGCAACTGCAAATATTTATGGTAGATTTCTGCCCACTGAGATTGGTGAGGGAAAGTTAGGCAGGGTTAGAAGTAATGCTTGGTCCTGGCACTGAAATGACACAGCTTCAAATTCTCATCTGGTCATCTAGATTTATATTTCTTGGTTTCCAAAAATATTCTAGGCATCTACTAGGATGATTTCTTCAGAAGGCCTTGGCCAAATTCCTTCTGTTTCATTTTTTCCAATCCTGTCTCACATCGACATTGACAAGTTGAAAAGCACTAAAAAAACATTATAACTTCTCACATTGGTCCATCAAGATCTGCTTGTCCTTTAGCTTTCCAGTGTTGGTACAAATGGTCTGTCTCATATTTGAGGATATATTTCATCATATATTAGTGTAAGAAATTTGTCTATTGATAACTAATATATTTGTAGCCTCCAGGATTATGTTATAAAAGTGTACGTTAATAATTTCTTTCTTTTTTTAAGTCTCTCTGAATCAAGCCTTGACTCATGGAATGTGTTGCGCTTCATTGCATCATCAAGCTTCTACAGTATGGAGGAAATACGGATGTATGAAAAAACAGGTTTCAAAATAAAAAATTTATGTGTAAAAATACACGCTGGAATAGCAGGAAATGAAATGGGAAATAATCTTGCAAAAGGTGGAATAAAAGTAGGTGTGGAGTTTTAATTGTTGTTACAACCGTTAAACTGAAGGGAGGCAGTTCAATGGTTGGAGGAAGATGGGAAAGCAAACCAGTTTAAGCAAGGGAGAAGATATGTAGTAGTTCAGAATGCATTTCCTGCCAAACCAGGGTTCAGAAAAGCACCCAGTGCAGAAAATACATCTGTAGTGTAATATGGTTGCAATTCTGACATGCCTTAATTTCTGAATATTTGCATAGGATAGATGTGTTTAAAACCTCATTGTGTGACTGTGGTGAATAAATGTACTATTTCAGTGCAGGAACTTATATCGGCTGATTATTATTATTTTTTTTTCTAGCTGTCGTGAAAGGAAAGAACCAACTACCAATGTTTGCTGTTTCTTTATTGTACAGTAATAAAAAAAATACTTTAATGGACACTTTTCTTTAAAGATAATAAATAGCATGAGGATTTAAGAACTCAAATCACGAATGTCAATAAGAAAACTATTTTAATTCTGTTAAGCTGCATTTAGTTTTTTAATGATCTGTTTTAGTGTAATTCATGTGTATCAGAATGTTGGTTTATCAGAATATGTGTTTATGAGATAGCTGTATTGTAGGTAACCAGTTACCATTAAAGACATACACTTCGGCTAAAGATCTTGTAAGTTGAAGATTATTGGAGCTGAAGTTAGCAAAACACACACCACATGACATATTGAGTGGAGGATAAAATATAATGTAGAACAGCTCTTGCAGTGATGCTGGATCATTGCTTGAATTTTTTGTCCAAGTGCTCTCCAGTCTATTAGAACTATAAGTAAATAAATTTGGCTCTCTCCTATGACCTAGATTTCTTTGATTTGACAGAAATATTCTTGCTACATCACATAAGATAAAAATTAATCTTCTCAAAGGCCTAATCAGACTGTGGGATTGGTTTTATGTGTTTAAGAACAATTTCCAGTTGGTGTAACACAAACTCAGATTCAATATTTAATGTACTAATAATGTTTTTGTATTAGATATGTATATTCATTTTAAAATTGCAAGTTTTTGGTTTGCAACTGCTGTGATGATAAACAATATTCTACCAAAATATATATGATATCATATGTGAAAACATTTGCAAAATCTCCAGAAGTGTATTTCCTTAGAAAAGACAGCTTAACAATGATTTATACATGTTAGTGTTGATGATTGTTTACTTTTAGTAATGTCAGTGTTATATAACTAAATGTAGCATTTTGGGGTTTGCTAGAAATATTGTTAATTTTGGCAAATTGTACAATAGGGTGGTCCTTATTTTTCAACCTCATTATTTTTAAGGTCTCGCCCTCTCAGTTTATTCTAACTGATCTGAAACTGACACCATAAAAAAAATTGAGTTATTTGCATATTTCTATATGTTGCTTCAGGAGAGTGAAAAATACTGTTTTTCTAAACCGAGCGTGGCGGTGTAACGGTTAGCGTACTCGCCTCGCATTCGGGAGGACGGCGGTTCGAATCCCCGTCCGGGCATCCAGATTTGGGTTTTCCATGGTTTCCCAAATCACTCCAGGCAAATGCCGGGATGCTTCCTTCAAAAGGCCATGGCCGAATTCCTTCCCATTCCTTGCCCTCATCCTTTCCCATCTCTAAAGACCTCGCTGTTGAGAGACGTAAAGCAGTTAAAAAATTAAATACTATATTATCAACTGTACATTAATAAATAAATAAAATCATATCAAGTATGCAGTAAATCAGAGTTCTCCAATAATTAATGAACACTTAGACATTATGAATTATGATAGACTGTGATAGATTTATAAAAAAAAAAATAATGAGTATCATCAAGAGATTTTCATTACTGAATTGGGATTTTTGTATGATGAATGGAGAGGACTTAAGAATCATGCAAAAAGAAATGATAAAACACAGAAACAAAAAGAATGTTATTTTAAAGAAAAATTGAATGGCTTATTTGATATAGCTTATGGCAATGAAATGGATTTTTTAAAAAAAAAAAAAAAAAGAAACAGACAGACAATTTCTTGTTTCACAAAGCCAGAAAGGAAGAGTTGGAATCTTAGGGGTCAGTGATAGAAGAATTGCTGAAAAGGAACAGAGTGTCTTAAACAGATTAAATTCAAAGATAGATGTCATAAATAATTTAAACAAGATACAGAAATGAGTCAAAACCTTGTGCTGTGACACCACTGCATCAGATACTAGATAAAGATTTCTTACACATATACCAAGCATGGTGAGTGAGCGGTTAATACTCTGGCCTCGCATTCAAGAGGACTCAGTTTCGAATCCCTATCCGGGCATCCAGATTTAGGTTTTCCATGGTTTCCCCAAATCACCCCAGGCGATAGCCGGTGTGCTTCCTTCAAAAGGTTTAGGCTGAATTCACCTTTAATGACCTCGATGTTGATGAGGTGTAAAGCCAAAAGTAAAAAAAAAAAAAAAAAAAAAAAAATCATAACTACCTTTCAGACACAAATAAAGCAACTGGTTTAAAAATTGACTGTTGAAGTGTGATTTGCTGCATCCTCTGGGCCCTATGCAGGATTGTTATAATGTTTTCAAAAAGCTTGCATTGATATAGATGTTTCTAAATGTGCTGTTGGCATTGACAATAGATTTGTTATAAACAGTATTGGAAAGGACTTGGAGATTACACTTAATTTTTCAAAACACAAATTGTAAGAGACAGACAAGTGATGACTATAAAGTGTTCTTACTGTTATTGTTTTTTTGGGTAAATTCAAAACAGAAACAACCATATTTTGATTACCTGATGCTTTTGGTCATGCTAGATGTAGAGCAAAAAGCTATTGCTTGAAAATATTTATTTTTCAAAATAAATTTATGTTGGCAGGGATTGCAAGAATTGAGATATATATATATATATATAATAACAATGAGCAGGAAAATGCTTTAAGGCGACAAAACTAAGAAAGGATAGTGAAATATGACCCAACACTTACCACAGATAAAGGCGGCTGGGATGACGAACAAAAAAAAAAAAAAAACACACACACACACAAGAGATGCACAATATTTTGGCATACAGCCTTATTCTTGCAGAAGTGAGACACCGGGCGGAGTCAGTTGTGTAAAAAGAGACTGCCGTCTGTTGAATGGTGTCGCCAGAGCGAATGGTAGTGTAGGAGGGGGAAGCTCAAATATTGAATCGATAATCAATACTGTTGACGTTATATTATCATTGAAAGTGGTAAACCAACATAATAACTCAGTGAGGATACATACATAAAAATCAAATTTTGAAAAACTATAAGTGAAAAGTAAAATATAAGAAATGTAAATAGTAGAGATAATAAGTACTGAGTCTGGTGGAAGGAATTTATTGGGATTGAGGCCAGGAGGATGTCTGGTGTCCAGGATATTCTGATAGGCTAGTTCCCATCTACAGGCAGACAATATATACTAACAATGAGGCCCTTCCAGTTGCAAAACATGCCAGTTTCCACAAACTGAATAATTTTAACATCTGTTTCTCAGTTAGGGCAATCAGAATTTTCCTTGGCAACACAATCACTACTCAGAGGCAGTGGGAGGGGGCAATGAGGTTAGGAGTGGGGCGAGGAGAACATGACCTTTAGCCGCCAGTTGAGAGTGAACAGAGTATAGTCATTATTGCTCTTGAGACTAGTGTTTATACTCAAATTGTTCAGTTGATTTTTTGTCTTCTTCATTTTCTCTTCCCAAAACCTCTTTATATGTTCCTGTTTCCTTTGTTCAGTCCATTTTGTTCCTTTTTTCTTCTGTATTTTAAATTTTGTGTTTATAATTTTGTTACTGAATTGTTCCCTATCCTGTGTCATTTATTTGCTGATCCCTGCTTGATTTAAGTCCTCTTCTATTTCATGGAATCAATTGGTTTTCTTGGTGGAGTGATTTACAACATCAAAAATCCTCTTTGTGAGTCTAGTGTTGTTCATTCTCTGTAAATGCCCATAGAATGCTAATCTGCACCTTCTGATCATGTCTGTCAATCTATCTGCATTTTTGTGCGTCTTTTCATCCATATGCTGTCTGGATCTATTTCTCCAAAAGTTTTTCCTAAGGATTTTGTGCTCAACTTTTTCCACTTCTGTGATGCCTGAATCCTCAATTATAGTTGTTTCTGGTGCATACAATGCTTCTGGTAGTACCACTATATTGTAATGTCTCATTTTGTCCTGCCTTGATATATTTCTTTTGTTATAATATGACCATGTGAGACTGTATGCATTCTGAAGTTTTTCTGATCTTCCTGCATTTGATAGATTGTTAAATCCTACTATTTGTATGTATTTCCTTATAAATTTGAATTTCTCAACTTTTTTATGTTTCCAAGTTTTGAGTGTATTGTTTTGTTTTTCCATGTACTGCATTTTTTCATACGAAATTTGTAGTCCTATTTTGGCAGGAATTTAATGTAGATGTTCCAATGTGTCTTGTGCTTCCTTCCTATTGTTGCTGAGAATTGCTAGGTCATCCGCAAATGACAGGCGTCTTATGATTGTTTTGGTGTAATGTTTTCTTCCTGGCTGTATTCCCTTGGGCTGTATTTCCCATTGTTAGATAACTTTGTCAAATACTTTGTTGAATAAAATCGGTGATAATCGGTTTCCTTGTCTTTCTCCTGTGCAAATTTTGAATGGTTCTGGTGTTTCTCCCATTAATTTTATTTTAGATGTTGTATCAGTGAGTGTTTGTTGTATCAGAGCCTTTGTCTTCTTGTCTATGCCATATTCTGTCTTTATGTAAAAGAGAGCTTGTCTGTCACGGACTCATATATCTTCTTCAAATCCACAAATGTTATTACAGCATAAATTGTTTGTCTTATCTTGAGGAGTGTTCTCAGGTTCCAGATTTATTTTATGCATGATCTTCTTTTCTAAAGCTTTCACCTATTTATGAATTTACTTGAGGTTCTAGCCTGTTGAGAGTGCTTTGGAGAGGTTTATATAAATGACTTGCAGCAGCAAGATACCTCTGTAATTGTTGGGATCCATCTTTTCACCTTTTTTATGTAAAGGATGGATTATTGCACATTTACATTCTTGTGGGATTTTCTCTGTGGCCCAAATTTCTGTGATAATTTTATGAATTTTCTTTCTTTGTGATATGTTTGTCTCCAAGTTTCCAACTCTCGGTAATAATGTCATCTTCTCCCGGTGCTCTGTTGTTCTTCAGTTGTTTTATGGTACCCTTTATCTTTTCGAGTATGGGTAGTGTAGAATCTGGATTTGGGGGAGTTGCTGTGAGGATTTATTTTTCTGTTGGTTTTTTCGTGGTTGAGGAGATTTACAAAGTATTTTGCCAGAATTTTGCAGTTTGTTTTAGTATCCATTTCTAGTGACTCATTTGGTCTTTTGAAGCAAAAGTTTGGAGGTTGGTAACCTGTAATATTTTCTCTGAAAGTGCTATAGAAGTCTTTCTCAGTCTCTTGTATCCTTTTTTTTTTTTTTTTTTTTTTTTTTTTTTTTTGTCTTATAAACGTTTTTCTTTTCTAGTTTCCTTCTAGGTTTGTTTCTGGACTGTGTGAAATTGCTTCCATGTTTCTGTTGTTATGTTACTGTTGAATTTAGTCCATGACTGAGTCCTTTGTTCAATAGCCTCACCATACATCATGTTCCAACATCTATATCAGTGTTTTCTATGAGATTGTCCCCAATGTGTTGTCTTTTGGACTGCTTCTGTGAGGTCTTTCCAATTTTCTGTTGCATTTTTATATCAGTGTTTTCTATGAGATTGTCCCCAATGTGTTGTCTTTTGGACTGCTTCTGTGAGGTCTTTCCAATTTTCTGTTGCATTTTGTTTAATTTGTTTGATGACTTTTTCTCTATTTATCTTCAGGTATTCTGGATCTGGAATGCTGGTTACAGTCTTCTTTGTTGTTTTCCTGTTTCTTGGGATTGATCTAATCTTCACTTCAAATAAGTGATGATCTGATTCAAAGAATCCCTTACATGTTTTCACATTTAAAATTTCTCTTCTTCTTTTGCTTGATGTGGCTACATGATCTATATGAAATTCTCCTCTTACTTGTTGGGTGAGATCAAAGTCATAAGCTTCCGACTGGGTTTTTGAAATTGTGTTGACATTATTTTTTGGTCAAAGTTCTAACAGTATGAGATGTTCTCCATTTTTGTTCATACGATTATGTGCGGTGTATCGGCCTGTGATTTGTCTGTATTTTTTCTCTTTGTCTAAGTATGCATTGAAGTCCCCTACCAGAGTTTTTATATGTTTTTCAGATATTTTCCTGGTAACTTCTGCCACATCTTTCCAAAAATGTAAACTTCTTGTGGCTTCCTTCTGTTTTTATCATTTGTGGTTGCATGTGCATTGATTATTGTGTATCTTTTGTTCCCTGATTTGGAAAAATGGAGATGCATTCTGATATTGAGTTGAAGTCAATGATGTTATTTGTCATTTATTTGTGAACAGCAAGTGCTGTGCCAAGCATTATTGGTGTTCCTCTTCTTACTGCGGGTTTTCCCTTGTAAATCATGGAATTTTCTGCGACTCACACGTCCTGTATTACGAGGATCTTGATATGAAATTGTTGTTGTATGTTTGTTAGTCGTTTAAGTTTGCCCACATTTACGAGATTATTTGCATTGAACACGTCAATGTAGTGTTTATGTAGAGGTTTTGAGAAGCTCCAATCCCTCTCTTCATGATATTCCTTGCCTCCCGGAATTCGATGACTAGGAAAATCCAGTACATTGACTGGGGGCTGGGGTTGTAGGTTATTTCCTTGTTGTTCCATCATGATTATTAATTGATGGTGATTGTGGTATACCTCATATGAAGAATGCAGGTATTTCAACTGGATTGATGAGTTCCAGAAGATAACCAGAAGGAAGGCTTTAGTGCTGTTTTGCTCCTTGGGTGGTATTTTATTTTCCACCTAGCCTACATATCTGCAGAGCGTTCACCTATCCTACACTAACTGGGGATGTGCCGGAAGGGGGACAGCAAAACCCCTTACCGGTCTTAGAGCAATTATTCAGTCCCTGATTATTTCCATTAATGTTTTATTACGGATTCTTTGGATCTCAGCATTTTACATTCTGCTTTAATATGGTTACATTAAATTTAACAGCTCCCTCGACAGTTGACGTAGTAAATGGAATTTAGCAGCGATATATTGCTGTTTATGTGAAAAAGTAAAATTTTATTTGAATGAGAATTAGGGATGACCATTGTTACTTCCATTTAGCAATTATTTGAAAACTGTAATGTGTGCCATAATTGCTAAATTCTTATTAAGGTCATGTTTATTAATTACCAGTTTAAGTAAACATTTGTACTTTTTATTCAGTTAATCTTTTTTATTATTATTATTCTGATTAGTACTGATATGGATACTCAGAAAGTTTTTCATAATTTGGTAGTGGTGAATCAGTTAAATTCTGTTAGAGTAGTATGTATCTTTACTCTTGGGATTGAAAGTATTTTTATTTATTTTGCATTTCTTCCTATTAAGTTGGATTGCCCATGATAAGATTGTTTTATATACGTGATGAGTTTGCATCCAGAAATCAGATATGATCCTCCTTGTTTTAGATCAACATCTGCCAATGAATTGCTGACTGTGTGATATGTCTTCACCTTTTACATTATACACTGTGGACATGTGTTAAGATTAACTCAGGCTGTTGTTATCTGGTCAAGGTGATTGGAAATTGTGCGCGTTCATTTCTCCTACAATCCCAATGAAATTTTATTGTGTTCTTAGAGTTCATATCAGCCAACTCTTGGCTGAGCACCAGGTATCATTCATGTGCTGTAGCAGCCATGGCCATTAAAAGATGTTTTTCATTTCATGTTACAATCATTAAATTATCACTTAGATATTTTTTTTTTTTTTTTACATTTTTTCTCCATGGGAGAACTAATAACCAATTCAACATTTTAATAATTGAAAAGCTGTTTCAAGTTTGAATGCTTGCATCATGTTTCATCAAAACATTGCATGAAGACTTGGCAGCATGGTAGATGGTTTCAGCTATAATTCTTTTTATAAAGTTGTGTAACTTCACATTTATTTCTTCCAATTTTGTTTTTATCTATCAGATGGCATTACACTATTTCAGGAAACCTACTACAAAATTTATTCTTAATTGTCCTGAATGACTTAGAAACATAAGGACAGTATATAATTATGGTTAGCTAATCTTTGAATATCCAGATTACTGCATTTATTTTTATATTTATGATGATGAATTGCTCCCAAAAACTAACCTTACATATTAAAATTTTTATATTCACGATCTTTCTTTTACAGGATATTGGATTTCACAGGAAGGTGCTTTTCCTACTTCATCTATGTTCAACAGTGCTGCAGCTTACCAGCTAAACAAATGTTCTGACTGTGGTAAAACATACAAACTACGGGATTCTCTAATTAGACATAGAAGACGAGAATGTTTTAAAGACCCTTCATTTTTCTGTCCACATTGCTCACATGCTACCAAACATAAAAGGGACCTTCTAAACCATATTAAGAGAATGCACAAAGTGTAGGCATTTTTCAATGCTTTTTGAATAATTGATAATAAAATTGTATGATCAGTACTATAATTTTTTATAACATCTTTGCTTAGTCAGTAAGTTTGAAAACAACAAGGGGACCCATAATTCCATTTTTAATATCTAGCAGTGTAAATATTATCATGGTTTGTTTTAGTTTATTTCATTTTTGTTTGGTTTATCGGATTAAGCAGTAGCAAATGGAAATGTTGCATGGAAGTTAGACTGTTATGTCAGACTAATGGACTAAAATATACTGGCTTCCTTCCTTGCTACTTTACCAATTAATGCAAGCTACAATAAATGTGCTCTCTTTGCACTTAGAGTGATATCTATGGGACTTGAGAGATATATTTGTTGAAATATTTACTTTCTCCTATTCAAGTTTTTAAACCTTTAGGATACTGTGTAAATTTACTAAAGATAAATCAAGTATAGCTTAATTTTTACGTTTTGAACATTTCAGCGTCACTGGCTGAAGTGTTCCCCATTATCTAGTTATTGCCCCCAATCTTTTCCTACTCCTAATGTCCTTTAGAATAAGTTGTTTACCGTAATAATGGTTATAAAACTCTACATCTACATCTACATATATACTCTGCAATTCACAAAATTGTGGGTGGCAGAGGGTGCTCAGCACCAAAGATAATCTCTTTGTTGTGCATTCCAATCCCTAATGGTATGAGGGAAAAAAGAATTCATATAAGAATCAGTCCGGCACCTTATTTCTCTAATTTTATCTTTCTTGTCCTTCCGACTCAAATCGGTTGGTCAAAGAAGTATTTCACTACACTCAAAAGTGAAAGTGGGAGTACGCATGTTTACCAATAAGTTTAAACAAAACGTGTGTCGTCTATCTACCAGAGACTCCCAACCTAATCTACTAATCAGTTCTGTGACGCTTTCATAAGGACTGTAGCAAGCGGTAACGAATCGAGCGGCTCTTCTCTGTACTTTCTCTATACTTTCGATCAACCACTTACGAAACGGGTCCCAAATGGCACAACAATAATCCAAATGGGGACACACAAGAGATTTGTACGCTATCTCCTTTGTTTGTTCATTACAATTTTTCAAGATTCGACCTATGAATGGCAGCCTAGAATTCGCTCTACCTACTAACGAATTAATGTGTATGTCCCATTTCATGTTCCTTTGTACTGTTACTCCCAAATATTTCTTAGAATCGACCATATCAATAACTGTATTGTTTAACTCGTATTTCTGAACAATTGGATTCTTTTTGTTAGTTATGCTCATTGTCTTGCACTTTTTACAATTTAGAGTAAGTTGCCACTCAGCGCACCAAGCCAAAATAACATCCAGATCGCACTGAATTTCTAAGCAATCGGCCAAATTTCTTACTTCCCTATAAATAACCGCATCATCAGCAAACAATCTAAATAGGCTTTTCACTTTGTCTCCGAGATCGTTTATAAAAATTAAGAAAAGAAGTGGTCCTATTACACTTCCTTGAGGTACACCCCGATGTAACATCTAGATTAGAAGAACTTTCTCCTTCAACGACAACATACTGCGACTGACCAGTTAGAAAATCCTTTATCCATTCACAAAGCTGATCCAATATACCATACGTTCGAAACTTCGCTAAAAGGCGGTTGTGTGGCACAGAGTCAAAGGCTTTCTTGAAATCTAAAAAAATTGCATCTACTTGTGAACCTGCATCGATAACTTTCATTACGTCGTGTGTAAATAGGGCCAGCTGTGTTTCACATGATCTTTTCTTCCAAAATCCGTGTTGATTTGTTGTAAGCAAATTATTATCATCTAGAAAATTCATAATGTTCGAGCATATAATATGCTCCATAACTCTACTACAAACAGATGTTATAGATATGGGACGATAGTTACCAGGATCACTTCGATCACCTTTTTTGAAAATCGGAGTTACTTGCACGATTTTCCAGTCTGAAGGTACTTTTCGCTCTTCTAATGATTTACTGAATATATCAGACAGAAATGTCCCGATTTCCGCCGCATACTCTGAAAATACTCTTACTGGAATTCCATCCGGGCCCGGTGCTTTCCCCAACTTCAGGAGCTCTAATTGCTTAATGATACTTGCAGTATCTATTCGTAATGATTCCATCACCGACTCGCCACGGCGTGGGAAAATGGGAATACTATCCTTATGTTCATTTGTAAATGAATTTTTGAATACAGTATTTAGTACGTTAGCTTTATCGCGGCTTTCATTAACCTTCGAACCTTCACGAATTAGTGCTGGAATATTGCTGTTCGTACAATTAACTTTTTGTACATACGACCAAAATTTCTTTGGGTTTTCTGTGAGACTCTTAGAGAGAGAGTTGGAATGAAAATCGTTAAAGGCCTCACGCATAACATTCTTAATACGTCCTCTGAAATCAGCTAAGGTTTCTAAATCGCTGCGATACCCCTTCCTTCTTGAGCGTGCGTGTATTTTCCTTTGTTTTTTCAGTAATCTTTTGACCTCGCATGTGTACCACGGTGGATCATTCTCCCCCTTTATTGTCCGCTTTGGTATATGTATTTCCATTCCTTCCCTGACTATATGTATAAAACGATGCCACATCTCTTCAACGGTGTCCTTTGTTGACGAAGTTATGGTAATTATTCCTCAGGTAGGTTCTAAAACACTCCTTTGAGGCCTTACTGAATCTGTATACAATCCGCCCTTTTTTCCTTTTTCGCTTGGTCATTAATTTGATAGTCGCAATTACCGCTTCATGATCGCTTATTCCTGTGGTCGTTGAAATGTCGGTGAATAATTCTGGAATGTTGGTAACCAGCAAGTCTAAAATGTTTTCGCTACCGTTATGACACCGTGTAGGTTCATTAACTAGCTGCTCTAGATGATTATCTGACAACAACTCGATAATTACTTCAGAAGCTGCCTTATCCCTGCTACCTGTGATGTGAACGTAATTACGCCAGTGAATATAAGGAAGATTGAAGTCGCCTCCTAGAATCATAGCATGATCCTTAAAACGGCTAGCTATACTATTTACATTATTTCTTAACTCCTCCACGTTAACTATGTCAGAATCGGGTGGACGGTAGAAGGCACCTGTGATGAGTTTTGAACCAGCAACGTTGAGTTTAATCCATATGATTTCACAGATCGTATCGACGTCTATTTCATTACATGGGAGAAATTTACTCACAGCTATAAATACCCCACCTCCATGAGAATGTAATCTGTCTTTACGAAAAACGTTCATGCTATCTTTAAAAGTTTCGGCGGAACTTATTTCCGGTTTCAACCAACTTTCTGTACCGATAACGATATCTGCTTCAGTACTACAAATAACGCTTTCAAGTTCCGGTTGTTTGTTACAAACGCTTCTACAGTTAATTACGAGAACTTTTAACTGTCGAGATTCTTTTACGTTGCTCCTACATTCCGGTGTTGCATCTGATTCGGTTGCCCGTAACTGAATTTCGTGTTTCGGGTCTTCCTCCCTCAGCCTAAAAAACCACCCAGTGCATTCTACACAGCCCCTGCCACCTGTGTAGCCAATTCAAGTGTGTAGTGCACACCTGACCTATTAAGGGGAACCGTACAAGACTCGACCCTATGGCAAAGATCGAGAAATCTGCAGCCAATGTCATCACAGAAACGTCGTAGTCTTTGGTTCAGCCCCTCAATATGGCTCTGAACCAGAGGTCCACAATCAACTCTGTCTACGATGCTATAGATGGTTAGCTCTGCCGATATCTTGCGGTCACTGGCCACAGAGTTCACCCTTTCAGCCAGCCGCTGGAAGGAAGAGAGGATAACCTCCGACCCAAGGCGACAAGCATCATTGGTGCCGACATGAGCCACAATCTGTAGTTGGCTACACCCCGTCCCTTCTATGGCATCCGGGATGGCCTGTTCCACATCTCGGATCAGGCCACCCGGAATACACACTGAATGGACGTTGGATTTCTTCCCCGAGGAATCCGCCATTTCCCTAAGGGGCTCTAATAACCGCCTAACATTAGAGCTCCCAACTACCAGAATGCCTTTCTGCATTTGCTCAGACCTGGCGGGCTGTGGATTGTCAACTCGCAGGATGACAATTGTGGGACTGAGTCAGCCTCCGACAATAGATCAAACCGGTTGGACAGACGAACAAGTTCAGTGTCTTGGCCTTTAAGCCTGTTCGACTGCCCCAGTGTGCGAAGTCTAGAAGCCATACGCCAGTCACCAACAGGCGACCGTGGCACAGTATCCAACACTTCAGCCTGGGTTGCAGGTACGACGGTCGATATGGGAGAATCTGTGATAGGCATAGCTATATCAGTTTCCCGAACATCACATCTGCTGCAGCCTTTTACGGCAGCTTCCAGCTGTGTAACTTTCGCTAACACAGCTGCAAGCTGTGCACGTAGATCAGCCACCTCAGCTCGCGTCTGCACACAGCAATCACAGTCCCTAGACATACTGCTCTTGAAAAACACAAAAAGGAAGGGAAAAAAAGGTACAGAAAAAAAGAACAGAAACTCGAAATAACCTGTACTTCTTACAAAATATATACACTAGGAGATTGCACTAACCTAATCTACACCCACTACAGATAAAGTATAAAAAACAAAATACGCTAATGCACTCGGCGACTGTTCAAACGCTACTAACGAGCACTGTCTACAAAATGTAGACACTCAGAGATTACACTAATCAAATCCCCACACCTTTACAGATAAAATACAACAACAAAATACGCTATTGCACTCGGCGACTGTTCAAACGCTACTAACGACCACTGTTTACAAAATCTAAACAGTCAGAGATTACACTAATCAAATCCCCACACCACATTTGGTATAACATTTTGACTTAATTGTCCTTTCCTTCTATTTGTGATAACCACTGTAAACAACTCTCACTGTGTTATGATTACACTAATTTCAAACTTGAACAGAATAATACTTTTATTACTATGACCACTGAGGACCTCATGGCCACCTACAGGGGGCCAGTGTGAATAGTAAGAAGGGGAGCCAGGGAAAATGGAGTTTCTGCCAAAATTGTAACCACACCTGTTAGACCCAGCATACTTAATTTATTTGAGGAAATTCTGTGTTACCATCTGTCTATAAAATCACCTAGATGTTTGCTGGAAACTGCCTAAAAACTGCAATCAGGATGATCAGTATGCAGAAGACTGGGCTCATGCCCAACTCTGTTGTACCTTCCAGATCTAGTGTGTGATGGCTCAGCTCATTGTGCCACACCGTTAAGTTTTATTGCTGTTATTATTATTATTTTAAAAACTGAATATATTCATGGAACACAGGATACAAACTATTTGACTTATTGAACAGTTATTATCTCCAGATTTAATTTATTACTGTTAATTGCTATGAGGTTTATAATTTTTTTAAGCTCAGTTTTACTGTATATTTGTTTTCAGTTTAAAGTCTATTGTACCACAGTTGGTTATTTTTTCAGCTCTGACTCCCTTATCTAGAATATTAAAACCTACCCAGTACCTTGTAATGTAACAATAACATTACCATATATCATTAACTTCAATGTTTAAGTGTTAGGAATGGGACACCAGTACACCATGAGTATGTGCCACAATATTATCAAGTGATATGAAGAATATATTGCATTCAGGTTAGAACTGTTTACTCACAGCTGACAGCAGAATGATATCAGCTCAAGAAAAATATATAAATACATTGAAATTTTCAGGCAAAAATCCTTCAACAGAAGAATACACTTTGCACACAGTAGGAGTTCAGGATTAACTGCTGTGATGTGTGGCAGTTGAGAAGGTGGATAGGGTTGATTTGGGTTAAAAATCAATAAGAAAAGGATGGGAAGTAATGTGAGTAGTGAAACAGAATATATGAGAAGTATAATCTGAATATTTATGAACTTAAGCATACTTTTTATTACTATTATATTTTATCTTTGATGCAGATTATGCCCCAGTGGCAATTTATGTTTGCTTCTAATTTCCTCTTTCATGTTTAACTCCTAATTCTTGTACTTTTGTTCATGCAAGCCAATATATGTTTGTACACTCCCATCACCTTCTTCACGGAGTGTTATAAATGAGCTTCACATTCAGGAGGACATCGGTTTGAATCCCCATATGGCCATTGAAATTTGGGTTTTCTATGGTTTCCCCAAATTGCTCCAGGTAAGTGCTGAGATGGTTACTTCTTACCTTACCTGCCAAGCAAGTCATCTTTTCATTCACCCTGCAGGGTTTAACCTTATTTACCTCCATTTTAAAATTTAGTCTGTCAAATGCCTTGGGGAAATTCATTGCAAAACTATCAAGTTGTCACAAAATCCTCTCGGGTGTCCAGCCAGATGGTGGTGTAAAAACACGACGTTTCAACAGCTGACTCTGCTGTCTTCATCAGCCAGCAGTCACGGCCAATCAGAAGTGGACACACAGCATCTCGGACCGCCAGCGCATCCGGGCGGGAAGGAGCCAGTGGTGGCCGTAGCGGGCCACGTATAAAGCCAACAATCTCGTCCAACCAGAGTGAGCGGGCCTTTCCAGCTAAAGTTATAAAGGAGGTTCGATGGGCGGCCACGCTAGTCGAGGCAGATGCAGTCAGCTGAGAACAACCATAAGAAACCTGATGAAGACTGCAGAGTCAGCTGTCGAAATGTCGTGTTTTTACACCACTATCCGGTTGGACACCCAAGAGGATTTTGTTGCATCGATATGCCGGGAAAGTCTCCACTCACATATCAACTTGTCTTCCATTGTCCATTTCATATGAAACATATTGGACGTAATATTCTCAAATCGACTGGAGCTCTCATTCCTCGTACTGAACCTTTCCCTGAAGTATCTACTCAGTTATGATATGTATACCTTTTTCTTATAGTACCTATAAACATCTTCAATTTTGCTGACTAATTTACTGAATCCTCTTATATCCACCAGATGTAATATAACCTAAATTTTGTTATTTTATTTACAAAATTTGTTTAAAGAATATCGAGCTAGTTCTAATTCCATTGCAAACAAGGTTTAAAATCATTTTCTTAAGTATTTCAAGCATTAAGCGATTGCTTGGTTAGGCACCACGTTGGGCTGGCCAGTGTTTTGATGAGGTATGTGGTAGCCAAGCGACATTCGATGCCGGAAGTATCTCTGTTTCAGCATCCATCTTAGAAATTTTTGGAAGCGTGTGCTATAGTTGCAAAATTCTCCTGTAGCTGTTATCAGTTAAGGGTTTGTGATAGTTGTTTTGACTTGATTCACTTATTTGTACCTGCAATAATTATTTTGGAGAAGAATTTCCGATCCCAATAAATTGTTTAGTGAACTTGTAAATTTTTTATGAATAATACAGTGAACTTTAAATTTATTTGAGCCTGCAGTGAACTTTATTATTCATCACTTACCTTTTCTAATTGAGATTAACCATTTAGATTGCGGCCGAGATAGTTAACTAGCAATCTACTCTCCTTAGGCAACATTACAGTGAGAGTTTTATGACAAGTTGTTTAAGTGTTAACCTGCACTTTGAACTTAGTCATGAAACAGAACTGATTCAGGATCATTTATTTCCAGAAATGAATGAGAAAAGAAGAGAAATCACTATCATAACCAATTATTTTCTATACTCATTTTCCCCATGAGCTATTAAGAATTGGAATAGGAAGGATTTATGCATCAAGACAACTTAGAAACTGACAGGAGGAGGACTTGTGAAACCACTCCAGCAATTCCAATATGTCATTTGCTGTGATTTTCCTAAATTGCTTCAGCTGAATGCTGTGGTGGTTCCTCAAGATAGCCCATTGATGCCTTCTGTCATTCCATGCATTACACATTAGAGTAGATGCAATGCACCCTCCACCACTCCTATTGTAGTGAATATTGGATTAACAGTAATAATTTTTACTACTGCTAGACTTTTTCTTAGTAATTAGAAGGGAGGAAATGCAATAGTGGGAGAAAAATAGAAAGCAAATCAGTTTCATTTATGGGAAAAATATTCAATAGTTCAGAACACCATTCCTGCCAAACCATGATTTAGAGAAGTATTCATTAGTGAGAAGTACATCAGCAGCATAATAACCCCGCAGGGGCCTGGTACGCAAGTGCCAGGTACGGGTTTGGCGAACCCGTGGTGCCCGAGCTTGGAAACTTATGAGTGCTGCTAGTTTCCCACACCGTAAACTCCTACCATGCTTCAACGACCACCGTAGGGCATGGTGGTGGAACGTTGTGTGCCTATGAGAATGGGAATCTTGGTTTAATTGTCCGGATCACGAAGACAGAACAAACCTCTATAAAAAAAACCTCAACCTCAAGGTCAGCCACATGCCGAGGAGGTGCATGGGTGAGAGGCAGATCACTCGCTATCGTGCAACCGCAGGGGCACATGCGCACCCCTGTTGTATCAGCATTTCTTCCTATTTTTGGTTATACTCGTGAGACCAGAATGAAGCCTCACCAAACCAAAAAAAACCTGTGGTATGGGTGTGCCGCAGGCTAATCTAAATACACCCACCACAAAGAAGCGGGCGAGGGTTGAAAGCCCTCCTCCAAAAGACAGTAGTAACAGCAAGGGTTGTCTTATAGATAATGCCTTTGTAATCATGGTAAGAATATAGGGATCCTTTGAAAAGGTCTCTCCGTTCTATATACAAAAAGGACTGGAAGTAATAGCGGGATGCTTGAAGAGTGTTAAAAAGCTGAGGAATGGGACACTGCTTCTGGAGACATCTACCCACAAGCAGGCTGTCTTGCTCCTTAAGTCTGAGAAGCTCGGGGAGTTCGCAGTGAAATACAAACTCCATAATACGCTGAACTCTAGCAAGGGAGTGATCACTTGCCTTGATCTGATTGATATAGCGTCTGAGGAACTCCTTAAGGAGTGGGGATTAGAAAATGTGGTTGAGGTTTGTTAGATCTCATGAAGGGTGAACGACAATCTTGAGAAGACTGCCACCTTCGTTCTGACGTTTGACACTCCAATGTTGCCGAAGTCCATAAAAGCTGGATATCTAAACCTAAATGTTCGCTCCTATGTTCTGGACCCGATGCCCTGCTTTTAGTGCCAGAGAATCGGGCATACGACGACGAACTGCAAAGGCAACCCCACCTGTGGGAAGTGTGGAAAATCAGCACACGAGCCAGGTACAAGCTGCACCCTCCCACAGGTGTGCATAAAGTGCTCCAGGCCACATCCAGCCTGGAGCAGGGAATGTCGAGTGTACTTTGATGAAAAGAAGGTACAGGAGTTGAAAACGAAGGAATGACTATCCTATGGCGAGGCGAAGAAATGGTTTAAGGTGCTTGCGCCAACAGTCTTCACCACAAGCTTTGCCAAAACGTTGTCAACTCCCGTCAGGAACAAAAGTGTTGCTATGCAGACGTTCGTCATTGATGCAGGCACGATCACATTGTGTTCGTGTCAGAGCAAATGTGGCACAAAACTTATTAAGGTCCTAACACCAGGGACGGTGGGCGTCGGCAGCTACACTTCAACAACCACGACCACCAAGACAGCAGATACAACAGGTACACCAGCAGAGGAACAGCCATCTGCTACATTAGTTGCAGCTGCGGGTTCCATTGCCAAAACAGAGGTAGCCCCTGTGACAGAGGCAGCTCCTGCAACTGAAGCAGTAAGAGCAACGCCATCGGCTGGTAGTGGATGGCAGACAGTTCAGAAAGTCCGGGGTCCAAAATTCAGGACCCCTCTTTGTTTGTGAAGTCACCTCCTGCTTCTCCTCCCAGATCACCAACTGGGAGGGACAAGAAGGGGAAAAAGGCCTCGGCGGAAGAAAAGTCCACAAGAATCCGAGGCCTTACAACAAAAATCGTCTTCAGACCCTGAAGACGATGTAATGCTGGAGGACGAATCTGGTCCTGTTCCTCAGCAGTCACCAGAAGGACCCATCCGAACCGGGGCAGGTGAAGTTAAATAGGTAGGATGGCTCCCATAGTTCAGTGGAACGTAAACGGTTTTCAGGCTCATAAAGAGGAAGTAGACCTCTTAGCATGGTCTAAACCCTTATGTTTGTGTCTTCAAGAGACACATTTTAGACAGACACACCAACCGGCACTGAGAGGCTACGACCTGTACAGGAAAGATGATACCGAGGGTAATCGAGCGGGGGGGGGGGGGGAAAGTGGTGGTGTTTGTCTTAAACACCATCCATTCCGAACCTGGTGCTCTCACCTCCACATTACAAACAGTAGCGGTGAAAATACATGGTCCAATTCAACTGACCGTATGCTCTCTCTATCTGCCACCCAGTTTGTCCGTCGACTACGACGACCTGGTTGGCATCATACAACAACTCACTCAGCCCTTTCTTCTTTTGGGAGATTTCAATACCCACTGTGCATTGTGGGGTTCCACCACCAATTGCCCCTGGGGCCGAGTGGTTGGTAGATTGATAGAGCAGGAGGAAATTTGTATCCTGAATACAGGGCAATTAACTCATTTCACCGCTGCTTCCGGGTTGTCTTCTGCCATTAACCTTTCATTGTGCTCTTCCTCAATCACCGACTCCGTGCATTGGGAGGTGGATCGCGACCTTCACGGTAGCGACCACTTTCCCATAATGATGCATATAGAGTTTGAACGTGGAGAAGGTAATAACCAACGCAAAGGGAACGTCAGCAAAACCAATTGGAAACTCTACCGGCACTCCATTACTGTCAAGGAGTATAACAGTATTGAGAAGAAGGTGAACCACCTTACACAGACGATTCACGAGGCAGCTGATGTTTCCATGCCGAAAAGCTCCGGAACGCTGCGAAGGACGCCCGCCCCCTGTCATTCCACTATTGAGGGTCGCAGACGGGCGTTGCTGCGTTTTAGGTTGTACCATACATCTGACAACCTGGCAGTGTTCCGTATAGCCAGAGCTAAGGCGCGTCTTGTTATTAAGGAGAAGCAAGAAAATGTCATGGAAGAAATTTATGAGCACTATAAATCGTTCCACACCTTCGTCGAAAGTATGGGATTCTGTCGGCCGTATATCTGGAAGGTACTCCCGCCCACTAGTATCTGGATTACTGGACCACAGACGTTTAATTACCGATGAACGAAACATAGTGCATCTGATGGCGGAGAACTTTGCGGCTATCACTTTGTCCGCCAACTTTGACCCTCGGTTCCAGCAACGAAGGATTCCTGCCGAGAGGTGCATGCTGTGCTTCGATTCGTCAAATACAGAGGCCTACAACTGCCCATTTATATCTTGGGAGCTGGAGTCAGCGTTAAACAGCGCCAATGACACTGCTCCAGGGCCTGATCTGATCCAGTACAAGTTGCTGAGGCATCTTAGTAAAGATGCTAAAGAGTAACTTCTATATATTTTTAATGATATCTGTACTGGAGGACACTTCCCTGACTCATGGAAAGATGCAACATTAATTCCTATTTTAAAACCTGGGAAAGACAAATTGTCGCGAGGTAGTTATCATAGTATTGCCTTGACAACCTGCGTGGGGAAGACACTGGAGAGGATGGTCAGTCACCTCCTCGTCTGGTGTCTTGAATCCCGTTATCTGCTGAGCCGCTTTCAGTGTGGATTCAGGAACTTCCGTTCCACCTTGGACAACCTGATCCTGCTGGAAGCGGCAATGCAAGATGCGTTTATTCGCAGCCAACACCTTGTGTGTGTGTTTTTCGATCTTGAAAAGGCATTTTTTTTTATTTTTTTTTTTAACTGCTTAATGTCTCTTAACAGCGTGGTCTTTAGAGACGGCAAAGGATGGGGGGGCAAGGAATGGGAAGGAATTCGGCCATGGCCTTTTGAAGGAAGCATCCCGGCATTTGTCTGGAGTGATTTGGGAAACTATGGAAAACTCAAATCTGGATGCCCGGACAGGGATTCGAAGCGGCGTCCTCCCGAATGCGAGGCGAGAATGCTAACCGTTACACCATCATGTGATACTACCTGGCAGCATGTTATTTTAAAACAGTTACAGGAATGGGGTTTTAAGGGTAACCTGTCCCGTTTTTTAAAATCATTTTTATCTGGTTGTTGCTTCCGGTATCGATTCGGTAGTGAAGTGTCTGATCTTTTTATTCAGGATAACGGCGTTCCTCAAGGGTCAGTTTTAAGCATCACCCTTTTCGCTATTGCAATTAACAGTATCTCAATCGTTATAAGGAGTCCCATATGGTTTATATGTGGACGACTTTAATTTTTTTGTACATTGTCCAGCCTGAGAAGCACTGAGTGGCAATTGCAACTCACGCTCAAAAGGCTGGATGAATGGTCAGTGGACGCTGGTTTTTGTTTCTCTGCCGAGAAAACCCAGTGTGTGCTTTTTAGTCGTAGTAGAAGACTTTTACCGTAGCCCCACCTTACCTTGAGGAACACCATTTTAAGTTTTACGGAATCTGTCCGGTTTCTGGTCCTCATTTTAGACAGTAGGCTAACCTGGCTGCCACATCGTAAAGATGTGAAAGCCAGAGCCTCAAAGGCTTTGAATGTTTTAAAATTTCTGTGTGACAGGTCATGGGGTGCTGACCGCTCATGCCTGCCTTTGTATGGTCGGGTCTGGAATACAGCTGCATCATTTATGGATCGGCATGGGACACTTATATCCGAATAGTGTCCACCATGCTGGTATTTGGCTCGCCATGGGTGCTTACCGCACCAACCCGAATGTCAGCATTTGTGCTGACTCTGTCAAGCCGTCGCTTACCATCCGCCGGCATCTGCTCATGGTGCGACACTACCTACACATCGCTGTAACACCAGGTAGTCCTGTGCACGATCTAGTTATGTATCCAGACTTCAAACGGCTTTATACTAATCACCATAGAGCGACTAAACTGTTCAGCTACCGTACAAGGGCCATTTTAGAGGAATAGGGTTTTGAACTGCCCGCTTTTTATCACCAGCGTTGGAGTAAATATCTCCCCTGGCTTTTAAAGAGGACCAGAATATTTTTAGATCTGTCTCAGTATAACAAACAGTTTACTGCTGCCACGGTGTTTATTAATATATTTAGAGATATTTTAAACGAGTATCACACGTTTAACCCGGTGTATATGGATGAGTCTAAGCAGGCTAATGGAGTTGGCTGCTCCATAGTGTTCCCTCGAGCGACTTACACATTCAAACTGGATGGCAGATTCAGCGTTTACACCGCCGAGTGCTGCGCCATGTTAATGTTCATCATATGCTGTGATTCCCTCAGCTGTATGCAAGCCATAGGAAATATGTACTCAGCAGACCGTCTAATCCAGGACACCCTCCTTTCCCTCCAATATCATGGAAAGGAGGTTTTATTCTGCTGGGTACCCGGCCATATGGGAATCAGGGGGAATGAGGTAGCTGATGTAGCTGCCAAGTTAGCCTGCGACATGTTCAGAATTGACTTTGCTCCGGTCCCAAAGTCAGACCTTGACTCGGCGGCAAAGAAATTTGTTTTTCATGTTTGGCAGAGGCAGTGGCTGGAAGTTGGGCATAATAAGATCCAGCTGATCAAACTGACCGTTCAGCCTTGGAGCAGCTCCTTCCAGTGGGCAAGGAGGGATGAAGTTAACCTTTCCGCCTCTGTATAGGGCACTGTCCTCTGACTCATAGTTTTCTTCTCTGCCGATAGGACCCTCCGGAATGTGATACTTGTGGCATGCCTTTGACAATTCACCATATTTTAACTGAATGTGAACTATTTTTAGATTGAAGGGCAGACGTTGGCCTAGCCAAGGATCTGTCCCTTATTTTAAATGATGACGGTGACATCGTGGCTAAGGTTTTAAAGTTTTGCAACTTGGCTGGTCTTGTCCCAAAAATTTTGGGCAGATTGGCCTACGTATTAGATTGGATTGGTGGCATTTTACAACCATGTACTGTTCTTAGCTGTATCCTTGTTCATTTGGCTGGCCCTTTTACAGCCAGCCTGTTAGTTCGTTGTTTTAAAATGGTCGGCCCTTTTACAGCCAACCAGTCAATGTATTTATTTTTACACTTTGTGGCCTGTCTACAGCCATAGTTTTAGTTTCATGTTTTATTTTGCCGTCTGTGTGGCCGACCTCCTTACAGTCGGCCATGCAGGCAGTATGTCTGTCAGTATTTTAGTATTTTTATTGTGCTGTCTCTGTCGCCGACCTTTCTACAGTTGTCGGACTGTAGAAAGGTCAGCGACAGAGATCGCAATTTTTCCATGTTGTCATGCGAGGTATTAGTTAGAGCACTAATAACCTTGATGTTGACATGCCCTAAAGCCCAAACAACAACAACAACAACAACAACAGCATAATAAGCATGTGATTCAGGCATGCTGCAGTTCCTTACCATCTAAAGGATAAGTATGGTTAGCATCTAACTGTGTGACTAATGAATCATCGGTAGGAGATCTAAATCATCTTTTATTGCAGTGTAGTATATACCAGTCACATCAATAGAGTTTTCTGTCTGCTGTTGCAAATACAAAGCACCAACTACCAATTTTTTTACTTTTTTCTTGTACATTAACAACAAAATACTCAACATGATACTGACAGCTTTCTTTAAAGAAATAAAGATTCAAGAACTAGAAATGTGTATTGCCAACAGAAAATTATTGTAATGCTATTTATATGTATTTAACATTTTAATTAAATGTTTACTGTAATTCCTGTGAATCAAAATGGATGTATATGGAGATGGCTGCATGGTTTGTAACAAAATGCCAATAAATAAATGGACTCTTGCTTAACATCTCATGCGCTGTTCCTTATGAAAGGCTGAAGTTCACACAAAACACACAGCACAGAACTCAATGAGCAAATTGCAACATAGAATACTCGTGGAATGATGCTGGATTATTGGTTGAATTTTTGTTTCAAGTGCTTCTTACTCTATTAGAACTATAACTGAATATATATCACTCTCTCCAATGACTTAGATTTATTTGATTTGACAGCAGATGGCAAGATAGAAATTTTTATTGCATGTTCTTACCACAATTCGTTAAGTACTAATAACACAGTAAAATTGGTGTTGTGTGTTTATAAACAACTAGCTGGTACCCACGACTTCGTTCGTGATTATAAAGAATTCATATTGACAGCTATAGACATCTAACCACCATATTGCACGATGGGAGACTCGATACTATTACCACACACAAATACCAGTCTTCTGCGCGATGTAGTTCCGGCAGCAAAGTAAAATATACGGATACACACAAGTCTTTGGATGAAATACGAAAATATTCATGATCGACCAATTTCAAACACCATATCTCACACACTCCCACAGTTACCGAATTTCGGCCAAAGCTGTGATCGATGGGAGACTCTGTGTTACTACCACATATAAATGCCAGTGATCTGCGATTGATACTTTTCACTTATAAGTGATACACCGTGACACATGCGTCTTTGGCAGAAATATGAAATTGCCGCAGGTCGACCATTTTCATCCCCCATATCTTCCACACCCCCAAAGCTACAGACATCTAACAACCATAGTGCACGACAACAGACACGATTCTACTACCACACATAAACACCAATGCTCTATGCTATGTAGTCGTGGCAGAAAAGTGAAATCTGCGGAGACACATGCCTTTCGTCGAAATACGAAAATATCCTTGGTCGGCCACTTACAACCACCATATTTCCCACACAACCACAGTTTCTGAAATTCGGCCACTGTTGTGATCGAAAGATGACTCTGTGTTACTACCACACACAAACGCCACAGATCTGTGATCGATAGTTTTCGCTGACAAGTGATACACCATGACACTTTTGTCTTTGGCAGAAGTATGAAATTGCCACAGGTCGACCACTTTCAACCCCCATTTCTCCCACACCCCCATAGCTACCGACATCTAACAACCATAGTGCACTGCATGAGATACGATTCTACTACCAAACACAAACACCAATGCTCTATGCTATGTAGTTGTGGCAGAAAAGTGACATATGCGGAGACAGTCGAAATACGAAAATATCCTTGGTCGGCCACTTACAACCACCATATCTACCACAGTACCACAGTTTCTGAAATTCGGCCGCTGTTGTGATCAAAAGGTGACTCTGTGCTACTACTAAACACAAACGCCAGTTATCTGTGATCTGTAGTTTTCGCTGAAAAGTGATACACCATGACACTTTTGTCTTTGGCAGAAATATGAAATTGCCACAGGTCGACCATTTTCAACCCTCATTTCTCCCACACCCCCACAGCTACCGACATCTAACAACCATAGTGCACAACAGGAAAGACGATTCTACTACCACACACAAACACCAAAGGTCTATGTTATGTAGTTGTGGCAGAAAGAGAAGTATACGGAGATACGAATTTTTGGTCGAAATTTGAAAACGCCCTACACTGACCAACTTTAATCACTATATCTCCCACATCCCCACAGCTATCGGCATTCTGCCAACGTTGTGCACAACAGGAAACTCCATGCTACTTCCACCCACAAACATCAGTGATCTGTGCTATGTAGTGGTGGCTGAAAACTGAAATATAGGAAAAAAACACGTCTATTTTTATATATATATAAGATTTCCAACTGGGGTAATGTAAAATCACATTCCATGTTTAATGTAAAAGTACATACATTTCTCTGTCAATTTTAATGTTTTTCTATTAGTTATGTCTAATTATTTGAAAATCATGCATTCTTGTTTTGTTACTACTATGATGTTTATACCAAAATATGTATGTGACTGAGTGTGAAAAATTTTTGTATTTACATATGAAAGACTGATTGGTATTTTTTAGTCATATTAGTATTGTTGATGTAGATATTTATTGTGACACCATTAAATAAGTATAGTGTTATAGGGTTTAATGAGGATATTAATATTTCAGAAATGTGTAAGCATCATCAAAATGGGGACCTATCATCAGAATATTTACTGTTTCACTAAAGAATATTAAGCAAACAGAAGTAGGTAATTTCATTTGAAATGTTAGTGCTCTTATCAATTTCCCTGTGACTGTTTGTTTCTTACCACAAAAATATTTTTGTAATCTGTTCTAATTCCAATAAAACATACACCATCAAAAATATGTGAAAAACAGTACCGAACATGGTGGGTGAACGGTTAACGTTCTGGCCTAGCATTCAGGAGGATGCAGATTCGAATCCCCGTCCGGGAATCCAGATTTGGGTTTTCCATTGTTTCCCCAAATTACTCCATGCGAACGCCAGGATGCTTCCTTCAAAAAGGCCATGGCCGAATTCTTTCCTGTTCCATTCCCAAATCCCATCCCGCCTTTAATGACCTCGCTGTCGATGAGGCGTAAAGCCCAAGCAAAGAAAAGAAGTGAATTACTGCAATAAGAAGAAATGTTTGATATAGTCTCTCTAAATTTACTCCATCTGGAACTTTAGAGCAGTTATTCAGTATTATACCAAGTAATGTTTTAATGCAGACTCTCTTATCTACAATATTTTACGTTCTACTTTAATATTATCACCATTTGATTAATTTTAATAGCTCTAATGAAATTTAGCAGAGGTATATTATTGACTAGCTAACTTAACTATTTCTTCGTTTACTTAATCTGTTAGTGTATAGATGGTTAACATATTGCCAACATGATTAAAAAATGTAACTTAAGTCCTATAAAAAACTCAAATCCATTAATATGATTTTCTTCATCATCACCATTTTTTCAAAATATTTGAAGTTGGCTACATTTGATGCGTTGTACTGATGATTGGCCTGGTAAAATTTGGTGCTTTGGCTTTTCAGCCACATACCTTAGCCGATGCCAAACATTATATACCTGTTGCCAGGTCGTACTATGTAGTAATGCAGGAAATTAAGTGCTCTCATCTATCTGCCAAATGTGAACTGTTTTCTGTGTGTAAGAAGTGTATTTTATGTTTGTGAAATGTGTAGTTTATGAGGTGGAATTTCGGAAACCATCATAGCATTTGCCTTGATGACTGCGGAGAACTGCCTAAAAACCACAGTCAGGTTGACCGGTATGTGGAGGCTTGAGCCTATTGTTCCTCCCTGATTCGTTGAATGGAGCCGCAGAACACTGAGCCACACTGGCAGGTTGCCATTAGTAAGCTGATATTACAACAAGCGTTTCAATAACAAGAATTAATTAAATCTGATCTGTAGGTCTTGCATGAATATCATTCAACAAAAAGATTGATTCTAATAAAGACAATTTTCTCAGCTTTCCAACTTCACAATAAAACAAACCCTATTTTACCCCTGAGATGGTGGTAACCTCATGAAAAAAGCTGTTGTTTTCACGTGAATCCTGTTCATCCAACCAGAGAGACAGACACAGATTTTAAATACAGCTGATTCATTTTCTATAGGTCGTTGACAGAGTTTCAAACTCATTTCTTCAAAAATTTCTTAATTTCTTCCAGTTACCTTACTATGTGTATACATGTATGTATATAGCTATTGTTTATTTGAATTGATAAAATTTTATTCAAAACAGAATTGAAGGTGTTCAATATTACATGCTTATAGTTTTTAAAATATATACAGTTTTTATGATTTCGAGGTCATTAGAGGTGGGAAAGCACTGGCACCAAGGAACAGGAAGGAATTCAACCCTGGCCTTATACAGGAACCATCCTTGCATTCGCCTTGAGTGATTTGGGGAAACCATGACTAATCCAAATCTGGATGGCGGGACCGGAATTTGAAACTGAGTCCTCCATAATGTGTGACCAGAGCCTTACCGCTAATTGCTTGTAGCAAATAATTGTGGAAACTTGGAGAGTAATTGTTAGATTTTCATTAAATACTGTTTTGAAGTGCTCTTTTCAATTAAATAATTCTATTAATTGGTCACTCTGTTACCATTATTTTTTTTAAATCTCTTTAATACTGCAAACATATGAGGTCTCTTCCAGAATTATACGACCTTCCTTCATATCTTCACTCCTGACAATTTTAGCGCTATATGCCAAGTATGAGTGTCAACAGTATAGCTTCAAAAAATACCTCAATGCCTCTAGGATTTCTTAGTTCATATGCAGCATATATTTGTTTACAAAGTGCTTTGTATTTTCATCGCATTTTGCTATTGTAAAAAAATTACGGAAAGATCACTTTAAAGATTTGGATTAAATTATTCTTTAAACTGAAAAAGAGTTGTGCGGAGACCATCGAAATGACGATGAAGGCATTTGGAAACGAGTGCATGAGGAAAAAATAAAATAAAAGAGTGGTATAAGCAGTTCAAAGATAGCCGCACATGAGTTAATAGTGTCCTTTGACAACAACAAAAAAACAGATAATATTGAACGTGTGCAACTTGCAATTAATAAAGAATCTGATCTTAAAATACCAAAAACTTGAGTTTGGAAGATTTCAACTGAAAATTTGCAAATGGTTTGTGTGTGCGCGAAAATCATTCTGAGATTGCTAACAGTGGAGCAGAAAAACCTTCACTTTGAAATCGCTCAGGACAATTTGGAAATGGTCAATAATGATGAAAATCTGCTTAAAAATATAAAACTGGTGATGAATCGTGTGTTTATCATTATGATCTGGAAACAAAATGACAGTCTTTACAGTGAAAGCTGTTGTCAGAGCCACGACCGAAAAAAGCGCGCCAAAGTGGGAGCAATATCAAGTCGTTCATTGCTGATTTGTAAGAGACTTAGCTGATACCGGGGTTTTGATTATAGGCTTAGTACCTTCTTTGAAAGTTCACTTTGAAGAAAAATGTTCTAATCTGACTTTAATAATTTTGAATGACTATATTTCCTACTTAGGAACTCAACTGAAATGTTACACGGCCGCCACAAAGCTTTATAACCCAAAGCTGAGGAAAGGTTTTACCACGAAATCACAAAAGTTCACTTGAAGAAAAAATCTGAAATTAATTTCCTAATTCACATTTTCTAAATATTGCATAAAACAGTTGAGTAGGCAATCGAACAACATTTCTGGAAAAATTGCAGATTGTGAAGTGAATCGAACCGATCTTAAACAACCCCTTTAAAGATTTCAAAAGTTCATGGTAGTTTGTAACCAGACACACGCTGTTCTAAATAAACCATTATGGCCGACCCACAATGCAAGCCTACAACCGCCAACTTCCTGCTCCCACCGACACATGCCATGACAAACTTGCGCGGATTTACCTGACATTGCGTTCCCGGAGTAAAGACACCCCTTCCACTGGGCTTCTGCTTATATTGACTCCAACTGTACCCCACATGTATACTGCCGCTTAGCTAAAATGTGTAAATGATTTATATTATAAAAAGTGATCAAACTTTGACAGTGTATATTATTATCTTCAAGATGCTTAAAGGATGTTTAGTTAGAAATTTCTGGTGATTAGTTTTAATTTTCGTTTAGTTTGCGTAGTGATAACGACGCAATTGGGGATTTACCTAAATGTTTGAATTTATTCAATTTTTTAGGAATACTGCTGAATTTCAAATTACATGGATAAAATTAGTGCCAAAATGTTCTACGTAAATTTCTGAGTTTGATCGTGTAAATTTTATGAAAATTGATGGCGAGATGGCCAAGATATGGATTTAACAAAATTAGGCTTTGAAACTGTTTAGCAGTTACTTAGTTTTTAGTTAATAATTATTAAGGTGATGTTTGTACCGAAAAAAGAAAAATTATAGGAGGTTTCTTTGAATTTAGTTACATATTTAAAAAGTTATTTTATCTATGGAAATGGTCTGGTTCACTCGCAAATAATTCTTCAGTGAAACCACGTGTGTTTTGTGACGAAATAATCTTTAAAATGTCTATAAAATCTGTTCTACTGCATGGAATGTTATGAAATTTAAATATGTTAAACTAGATTTTTGGTTCTTTTAAGAAATCTACTTTTTAGATCGAGAAATTACTAGGAACCTATGATAAAAAATGTTAAAAGTGGGAGTGCATTTATCAAAGTGTTTAAAAATTTATTTAGGCTATTTACACGGTCAGAAACTACGGAATTTTTGTGAATTTAACTTTCTTTTGAATTGCTACTATTTTCAAATTACTTTACTTCACTTAAAAGTGTTCAGAAATGGTGAAATGCTCACGTAGCAAAAATCTGTTGTTTACAAGTTGGATTATAATGGATTATCCTATTCCAAGTTAGTTAAAAGTTTCTTTACTTTTATAAAAAGTTTATTTAGTGCTTTTATTAAATGTTGTGTGTCTTTACTGCTTTCTTTTAAAATGGTTTACTTAATGAATTAGTTTGTGGTATCAGCTTCTATTAAAACGTTCCTATCATAACCTGTACTTGCAATGAAATCTATATGTTTAAATGAAAGCTTACTTTCTCCCTTCTACTTTAATCTAAGAAAACTAGAATTTGCCAAAATTCTAAGGTGCTTACATATTGTTTATTATTACTGTTATTTTGAGGTTGTTGTGCATCATTAATATGCTCCTAAAGGTCATATGATCAACAAAAAATACTATCTTGAAGTTATGAAAAGATTTCTTGATTCAATCAGCTTTGGTCAAACTGTGACTGGCTTAGTCATCATAATAACACACCAGTAAATGTATCGAGACCCGTGCAGCAATATTTGACAATGCCTGAAGTCATGCAGTTCTGACATAGCTCCCTGTAACTTTTGGCTGTTCCCAAGATTAAAAATGCCTCTAAAAGGACACCAAATCAAGTACAAAAAACATTCAAAACTAATATGGTGAACGTTCTAAAGGTGATGCCAAAAAACCAGTTCCAGGATTGTTTCCAAAAGTGGAAAGGGCCATTGGAAGTGTATTCTTCGATTAAATGTGGACTATTTCAAAGAATGTCACCAGCCCGATTACGCATAATAACACCAGTGGGGAAATATGTAGGAAAGTTGGATACTTTTGGAACAGACCTCATAATTGATGAATTTTCTCACAATTTGGTAGGAGAGGGTGAGTTGAATTCTGTTAGAGCATTAAGTTTCTTGAGTCATTATTTACTGTTAGCTTTTTAACAGAGACTGAGCATGTTGGGTAAGCTCTAACACAGGACATGAATTTGGGAGGATTTAGATTCAAATCCCTGTCTGGCCATTCATATTCACTCCATGGCTGAGTTCCTTCCCCTTCCTTGCCCCAGTCCCTCCCTCCTCACGTGCTTTTCCACCTCTAATGACCTTAATGTCAATATCAATGAGGCATAAAGCTCTACAAAAAAATCCTTAATTGGGACTTACATGAATCTTCTCACCTAAACCCAGATTACAACCAAACCAGATTCATTTCTCAAAGACATTTCTGATGTGGTTTTGTATCATTCTATGTCAGTTTACCTACCATAGTTTATGACCAGTGTATTTTCCTGTGCTGTGAAATCTGTACCCTAAACAAATTTATGAAAGAAAACTTAGAATGGCACTATAAGCTGTGGAAAAGTCAATGCTAGATTTAACTTTAAAAAAAAAAAAAATAACAAGAAGAGAGAAACCAGTAATTGATGAGTTACAGGGGTCACAGATATCTTGGAAAAGACAGCCTCCTTGAAGTGGTAGTGAGCCAACCATGTTGCCTGGAGGGAAGATAAAAGATGATCAAAAACTGTTAGAGTGGACCCCAAGAATTCATCAGAGACTAGGAGGAAGACCACCAGAGTAATGGAACATGCAGAGGATGCCCAAAATTGTTTGACCTGGAGAAGACTGATCAAGCTCTACCTAAACTCATAACTATAAGAGGCCACATCATTTAATGATAGAATTGGCTGATGATGATGTCAAACTAAAAGTCGCATAATTTTCAGCCCTAATTGTGCCACTTTTTTTTTTTTTAAATAGAGTGGTACTGTTGTGGCACATCTGTTAGCAGCTAGTCTCCCATACTACTGTGTCACTTATCCAGTCTTTTGGTAAGATGCTAGTCTCCAACCTTGGTCTAACTTATATTTCAGGGTGTGGTATTTTGATGTTTTCACTTATCTTTAGTGGATGTGTGGTAATAATATCCACACAAGTCCCTTTACACTTTTCTAGCTTCTTAAGTTCTGTCTTAATATCTTCAGGATCTATTAACATTTTTCTGATGTGACAATTTATTTTTCTCTCCCATTTCTGAATTATGGTCCTTCTATATTGTTATAATGACAATTCAACTATCAATAATATTGAACAGTCTCTGGTAAATTGTATTCACTCCAACTCAAGCTGCCTGGTACCATCAACTTCAATTCCTGCTTCATTGTTTGGACAATCACATTTCTCCTCACCAGCAGCAACTCGTTTGAGCACAATTGCTGGGAATTTGGTTATCAGTACAAAGTCAATACCAAGTAACAACTGGGTCTCAACATGAGATAACTAGTTACCATGAATCTGTTCTTATTTTGCTGGATTTCCTCCCTTTACCTCATAAATACCAAATCTTTCACCATTTTCTTTCCTGTTACTCAACACCTCTGTTAACAGAAAACTCCACATTAAAGGCGATTTTAAGATTTAAATAACCAAATGATTGTTTGTTCATTAACTTTGGTAGTATCATTTTAAGATGTGTAAGTATTGCCTTTTTATGCATCTTACTTGTAATTTATTGCTTTTGTGGTGTTTGGGAATACTCAATTCAGCTGCTGACCACACTCGTTGCTTTTGTTCCCCATTTCTAACCCATTCCCAGCGTAAACCTCAATCTCAACCACCCCAAATCAAGGAAGATCATCCTACAATTGCATCTTATGCACACATTTTGCTCTTATACTGGTGAAGAGGTTTATACCCAAAAATATGAATATTTAATGAGTGTCTGTATCTTTCTCATTAATTAACACTCTCTTGCCATCACTTGTGATAACCAGAGGTTATCTTATTTTCTGATTTGCTTCAAACAGCTTCAATGTCTTTTGAATCTGAAGAATAGAATGATATAATGCAAATAAATCCTTGGGAAACAGTGTTAAAAAAATAATCATAAAACAAGGAAAGACGAAAGAGTAAGAAAAGATAAAGATACCTCAAGTACATGTTATACACATACTGCTATAATGTTTTAGCACCTGTCACTGAATTTTTTCAGAAAAATTTGAATTAATGAAACATTTTGATTCCATTGTAGTAAAAGAACTGTTTGTTTTAATTGATGTTTACTTCTGTTACAGCAGAAAAATCGTTAATCATTAATTAACGAAGTTAACAAAATTTAAGTTAACCTAAAAATCATTAATGGTTTTCTTAACTTCTGTTAATTTTACCAGTTGATGTCATTAAATTTGTTTGAATTACACACCATGCTCATATGGCGAATGAATTAGGTAATGCGAAGCACGAGTGCATATCCGAGTGTGATGCATATATATTTGTTATGTTAGACATTTCATAGGTGTGAGCTGGAAGGCTGGAGTTGTGGAGTCTTTGTGTTTTACATCTGCAAAAGGGTGCTCACTTTGACCCTTGATTGATTTTGATATTTTTATAACCTTACTTTTTTACAATGATAGTGCCAAGTTTTAGTTTGTGTTCGTTTGTTGTTTGTTAGTGAAATACATTAAAAGCATCAACACCAGCAATAGTAACAAGAAGATTAAAACTTCTTGGCTACATAACTGCAATAATGTTGCATTTACATCAAGACTGGGAAAAAAATTGGCTTATGAATGCAATCTGTGTTTTTCTTAACTTTATACAATCAAGGCTCATGTTTCTAGCCTTAAAAACCTTAAACAAGACATGAAGAGGATGCATGCATCCAGATATGTATAGTTTGAAAAAAACTGAAAGCAAGATCAACTTGTGGGAAAAAGAAAAACAATTTGAAGCCTTCTCTAAGTGCGAGCTCAATTTGTTTGTTTTTCATTAAAAAAAATCTGTACTTGCATCATGATTCACGATACATAGTACCTTGATGTAGCATGCAGTAATACCTCTTATAATGCTTAAACATCATTACAACTTTTAGATAGTCAAGTTTTAGTGGATAACTTTAACTTGAGTTAAAGTTTCAAAAATTTAACGATTTAATGATTATCAAAGTTAACTTTTAGGGTAGTGCATTAATGATTAACAAAATTAACTTTTTGATTAACTGTGCCCACCTGTGGCTACTGTGAATCTAAGTGTAACATTTTTTATGAATATTATAATTTTAATAGCATTAAATCGATTTTATGAATTGTTTTTCGTTCACATCACATTTTGACATTTCTTTCTACCACTTTAAAAAAATCATTTTTTAATAGTTCATTTTCAAACCTTTTTTTTCTTTTTCTTTTTACATATAACAGTAGAAATTTAACAAGTAAAAGTAACAAATTAAGGCATTATGCACCTAAAAGATGTGAATAGCAATCTTAAGTTGCATGATAATTCAACAAACCAGAGTTGTTCCATACTACTATATATATTTCCAGAGAGTGATTTTATAAACTTAACAATTATAATGATCAGTCAGTTGAATAACTTAATCTTAACTAGATTTTACTGTTTTTATCCGTCATTAACTTTGCCTGACAACTGGTTGCTGTGGATCAGTCTGGTTAAATGGCAAAAAAGAATAATAAAACACACATTTTTAATATGTTTAATTTCACAATGCTTATGGGTATACAACATTTTTTGTAGTTCCTCTGTCTGTGAAGGTAGAGGTTGTCTGGTTTGCTGACATTAGAACATGCAACATATAATTGTCCATGCGAGAAGCAATCCACTTCTAGATTTAAACCACATAATTCTAACGATTAGCCATGAGCTTTATTGATGGTGATTGCAAACACAAATTGGGAATTGCAATCTCTTAAATTGAAATTGCATATCTGTTGGAATCGTAGGAATGAGTACATCTTCATCTTTAATAGCTCCTGTCAATATTGTAACTTCTATGACATTGATCACTAATTTATCCACTGCAAGCAGTGTGCCATTGCTAACGTTTGGCTGGTTGACATTTTGCTATATGATAATTGGAATGCTGATTTTCAGTTGCAGCATGTGTGGTAACATTCCTGGCAGACTGGGTGAATTCAAAAATTCTGTTGGATAACTAATCGATTTGTGGGAATTAAGTTTTTCCCGGCGTATTGATGAAATGAAAATTTCTCGGATTTTCTGCCGGATATTATTTTTATTTAACTTGTCATATAACTCAGCATACAATGTTTCAGCAGCAACCTCTGCTGCCTTCATCAGGTACTGTGTCATACTGAAGCTAAGACAGTAACTGCCTCACGGACGTCAGGAACTCTATAAATAGCCCGCTGCTCCACCATTGGTCGGCGTTTCAATCGACCCCAGACTGGGTGGAACCGGATGGACCCGGCTGACTGGCAAATGACACCAATGATGATGATGGTGCATCTTGTGGCTCCCGCGGAAGTCAACAGTCGTTCTCTTTGCCATTAAAACAGGTGGCAATAAGTAAAAATTACATTTCGAGACTCCACAGCAGCATCTCAGGCGGTCTCCCATCCAAGTGCTCACCAAGCTCAACGCTGCTTAACCAGCAGTATCATCATGCTCACAGCTGCTGCACGGGCGGCATTAACCAAGCTGTGATTTGGCCAATAAAAATATTATCCGGCAGAAAACCCGAGAAATATTTCATTTCAACTAGCCGATTTATCTGCTTCCAACTCTGTGTCGACAGAATTGTTTGTGACTGCCTTGCTTTGATGTTAAACTGAATAATATTGTTAAGTTTACACACAACTTTTTCCTGGTTGCAAGAATTGCTCATTCACTCAGCCAGTCATGGTTCTTATTATTGATTTGAATACTGGGAAATACTTTATCAACTTTTTCAACCAGTTCTTCTTTTGATGTTACCAAATTACAGAAGTTATGAGAGAGAATTTCATCCTGAGGTCAGATCAACTGACATCTTTTTCTTTCCAAAATCCTGCCAAAAAAAAGTACTAACAAATAATTGATGTAGGTATATAAAAACATGCACAGAACCAAATGCAATGTTGTGTCAAAATTTAAAAGCAATCGGTGATGAACTTTCAGTGATTTGAGTGTAGTAACAAATGAAAATTTACACTTTTATTTATATGGACAATTCTTTATGTGGGTGTGATTTTTATATGGAATTTATTTAAAAATCACAGTGTATTTAAATTATTTCATCTATTAATAATTATTATTACAATAGTAATTTAATGATGTGTGTTCTTATGACTTTGATAAAAAATTGATTTATTGTACATTCTATCTTGTCAAAGCTGGGTCTACAGTTTAACATGGAATCCAAACTACAGACTTTCTTAGTGTATGTGATATTAATAAAGCAAAACCCTGTCAAATTCCTGGTTGCACAGGAATGTGAACCTGGGTCTCTAAATTCTGAAGCAAGCACCTTAGCCACTGTTTATTCATATTCATTTATTTATCAATATTGTTCCGTGTATCCCTGCTGAGGAAGGACCTCTGGGATGTGAAACATGTAATGTTTAATACAAATACAAACAATATGAGTCATAATCATAGTTACAAAGACAAATAAAGGGAATAAAAATAATCATTAATTTTACAGCTGAGTTTTGAAAAAGGTCATATTGAATTTAATTAATTATTTTATTCAAATTCTTGAATGGAGTAGAAGAATTTTCCAATGAGATAATCTCTCAGTTTTTCATTAAATATATCTCTAACTTCTGCAAACTGTTTTATACTCTTGGGAAGTTTACTAAATAGATGTATCCCAGAATAATTAACTCATATTTGTCTTACTGACAGAGATGTTAGTGTTTTGTGCAAGTTATTTTTTGTTTCTTGTATTGAAATTATGTTTCTGTGAATTAGATGTAAACAGGTTAAAATGTTTTATGACAAAGCACATGAGAGAATATATATACAGAGAAGTAATTGTAAGAATATTGAGTTTTTTAAACAGTTGTCTGTAAGAAGTTCTTCATTTACCCCACATGGGCTCTATTCTGTGCTATGCAAACATTTTGCTATGTGAAGAGTTTCTCCAAAAACTTATGCCGTATGACATCATTGAATGAAACATGTTTTGTTAATTCTAGATCTGCTGTTAGAGAAAGTATCCATGTTGCAAAGGTGGCACTACTTAACTTCTTCAGTAGTGAAGTGATATGTTCATGCATGTTTTAATACCTAGGAATTTTATATCCTTTGTTTACTAAGATTGTGTTATTTTTATAAGTTTATATTTAAATCCGGCTCTGCATAATTTATTGTTTCAAACCTAATATAATGTGTGGTTTTTTTCTTCAAAATTTAAGATAAATGAATTTGCCAATTTGCTACTTCACTAAGTACTTCATTTACAATAAATTCTAGATTAGTGTTTGGTGTTTTTCTCATTCAGGTTAGATTTCATCTGCAAATAAAACAATCTTAACTTTGTCGGTTTAATATGAAAGATAAGTCTTTCCCGGCGTATTATTGATACATATTCTTCGCGGGTTTGCCGCCGGATCACATTTTCTAACCACAAGCTTTCGGCGACTTGCACCGCCGCCATCATCAGGTCTGTTGTAACTGAAGGAACAACGAGAACTGGACTGAATAGCGGAACTGAAACTAGCCAGGAACGTTGTCGACTTCCGATTAGCTGACTCCAATGATGTAACCATTCCGTTGCTGTGATTGGTCGGTTGTGGGACCAGGTGTAGATATACACCAGCGTTGTACTGACAGTTGGCTCCACAGCGAAACCAAAGCCCAGGTTGTTAAAATGGAAAGATGATGGATTATCTACGTCACTGTTCGCATAACGTCACTGTTCATATTGTATCACCGTTTACATTATTCTACCACTATTAATCATGATGTTTAATCTCGAGAAACCTTAGGAAGCCAAGCGGTATTCTGATTGGCTGACACAATAACTGTTCTCATAGCGTCATCGTTCACATTATTCTCACACAGAAGAATCCAAAGGCTTCTTTAATGAAATACCCCACATTATATATTCTTAAAAACATTTACTATCATTAATTATGATGTTTAACTCGAGAAATGCTCGCGCTCGAGAAATCCATAGGGAGCATGCGGTCTTCCGATTGGCTGACTATAACCCCAGTTCTGTAATACTTGTCAGTGATTGGTCGGCTACAGATTCAGCTGTAGATGTAGTCGGACCGATACGCCATGCTCCACTCTCCTATCGTCCGTCAGCGAGACACTTGGTTGTTTAAGAATGGCAAAAACTGGCTTCCATGCGTCACTGAGCCATACACCCAAGTCCCTGTTCATATTATTATTATTAAGACGTATCTCGATAGCTTCTTTGATCACAGATTCCCAGAAGAAGGAACACTTGGCTAAAACTCTCACCTTATCGAAATCCATACTGTGACCATTTTCGATAACGTGTTGTGCCACAGCAGACTTTTCTAGTTGAAACAACCGGATGTTGCGTTGGTGTTCAGTCACACGGGCCTGGATAGTGCGGATGGTTTGACCAATATAATTCTTACCACATTGGCACGGTATGCTGTACACTCCCGGTGTTTTTAAACCCAAATCGTCTTTCACTGGACGCAGCAAATCCCGTATTTTGGCAGGAGGGCGGAAAATGCACTTGATTCCATGTCGTTTTAAAATCCTGCCGATTTTCCCGGAGATGCTACCTGCGTACGGGATGAAGGCAAGATCTTTAGGTTGTTCTTCTTCCTCAATATTACGTATATCTGCCTTTTTCTTCCGAAGTGCCCGTTCTATCAATGGGATCGGGTATCCATTCCGTATGAAGGTATTGCGGAGATGTTCGAGTTCGGCCTGAAGGTTGTCAGCGTCTGAAATTACCTTTGCTCTGTGTACAAGCGTGTATAACACCGTGTTCTTCTGCGCCGGATGGTGGAAGCTATTGGCATGTAAATAGCGGTCCGTATGTGTTATTTTTCTGTATACACTATGTGACAGGGTTCCATCAGGTCTTCGCTGGATTAAAATATCTAGAAAGGGCAAGCTACCATTTTTCTCTAGCTCCATTGTGAATTTGATGTTTTCATGAATACTATTGAGATGGTCCATGAATTCGTAAAGACTCTGGATCCCATGGGGCCAAACAACAAAAGTATCGTCCACATAACGATAGAAGCATGTTGGTTTGAGGACGGATGTTTCAATTGCTCGATCTTCAAATGCTCCATAAAGATCGGCTACTACAGGAGATAATGGAGACCCCATTGCCACACCATCAGTCTGTTCATAAAATTCCCACCATAGGTAAAGTAAGTCGAAGTGAGCACTAGTTCGAACAGATCAACCAAGTTAGGTTCAAAATGACCTTGTAACAGCTGTAGAGTGTCTCTCAAAGGAACCTTGGTGAAAAGCGATACAACATCAAAGCTACCATAATATCCGACTCCACAATCGCATCTTTTGGAGCGTACGACAAACTGTGTCGAGTTCTTAACATGGTGCGTACAATTACCTACGAAGGGTCTAAGCATCTTAGACAAATGTTGGCCAAGTTATATGTGGGACTACCAATAGTACTTACAATCGGTCGTAAAGGCACATCCTCTTTATGGATTTTTCAGGCTAAAGCCTAGGTGGTCTGGCGCACGAGGTCGAAGGTACTTGACGACATCAGGCGTAAAACCGGCCTTCTTAACAAGAGCTGACACTTTCCTCTCAACTCTGGAAGTAGGATCACCATTGAGGGGCTTGTAGGCGTTGTCATCAAGCATTTTCTGTATTTTAGATTCATACATATCAGAAGTAAGCAGGACAGTGGCATTCCCTTTGTCCGCAGGTAACACTACAACTTCTTCATTCCGACGCAACGCACGGAGAGCGAAGCGTTCCGATTTTGTGATGTTGGGCCTAGGTGGTTTGGCTTTCTCCAGAACTCTGCACGTTTCCCTTCGGATTTCTTCAGCCGCCTCCCCTGGAAGCTTTCGAGCAGCTATTTCAACCGCACAGATTATATCCTTTACAGGAACCTTATCAGGAGCTGGGGCAAAGTTTAACCCTTTGGATAGAACTTTCTCAGTCGCTTCGTCCAGCTGTGTTCCAGTCAGGTTTACTACCGCACGTTTGAAGTTTCCCTCCTCAGAAGGCCTTTTTTTCCCTGTTCTTTTCCACTTTGTTTCACTTAAATCAGTCACATCCAGCTGCCTTCTTTCTATTATATCAACCAGTTCTTCACAGACTTGTGGGGTATTATTGCTGAATAAAAGGATAAATTTCAGTGGAGATGATTTGTGGCAGCCCTTTATTATATAGCTAACTTCAGTTATATTTAAGTTTATTTGATTTTTGTAAACAAAATTCATCTAACAGGAGATGCATATTGTACGGGAGAAATACAAAGAAGTATGACTGATCTGTGAAAAACATGTGAGTGTAAATCGCTGTTTAAATGACAAAAAAATTTAAAAAATTGCTGGTGTGTGTACAGTGGCGGATATTTGAATTTTCCGAGCCAAGGCGAAAACTTCAGATTGCCACCCTTTCAAACATAAATTTGCCAACCTGTGCAGTATACTGCCATTATTCAATATTGCTGCTCCCCTGATCATTGCTGCTCAGTAGAGCTCATAAAATGGTTGCCACCACATGAATTTACCATTTACTGCTCCTTCAAACATGATTTTACCCTCCCTTGAAGTTGCCACCCTGGGTAAGCGCCCCGGTTTGACCTGCCCCCTCCTCCCCCTCCCTCAAGATCCAGCTCTGTATATATACAGTATATATTGAGTTCGATTAATCATAATAATCAGAAAATGTGCCAGTCACCTGCCATTGCTTGTTTCCTGTTTTATGTTTTTCACTTGCATTTACTTATTTATGTGGGTGATGTTGATGGCTGATCAGACTGATCATGGCATTAAATAATTGCCCAAACACATTGCATCTAATGAAACTTGGTAGACATAGTTGGGTTTGTCAGATTTTCTATCTATTACCAGCATCTGTTGCCTATTTTTGTTCTTGCTTTTTCAAACAGTATGGTAAAGGTAATCTTGCACCAGATCGTGTTGTCTTCTGCAAGATTGTCTTGTGTATTCAGGTCTGTAGTTGTATTATTCTTTTTTTATTTATTTATTTTATATATATGTGTGGGTTTGTTTTTGTAGTGCTTTCAGGGGGCACCACAATGACTTTTGCCGGTGCTGTGTAAAACATGTTGAAAAAGTCTGTTATTGCTTGCATGACTGGCATATGCAATCCATCTGAGTTGGTGACTGATGATGAGGGTTTTAATTCTGTTCATTTCTTTCCTTTCTAGAACTATAATATTGGACACATAATCATCCTAATTGGTGTTCTTAAAGGAGCAAAGCTTCTGTTGTTGAAATTGTTCTATGAGGGTTGGGGCATAAGTAATGGAAACTATTTTTTTTTTTTCTGGAAGATACCAGTCTGGTTTGAAAATGTGACATATACAGTTGAAAGGACAAGGTGTTAACTACATGTGTGGACAATGAATAGCACTGAAATATCGTAACATTCTAATTTATTACGGTAGTATACAGGGAAATGTGGCCTTCACGGTGCAAAAGAATGACAACACAGTACACATAAAGTTTATGTGACAAACCTGGGCCTTAAGACCCTCAAAGTAGTCTCCTGATACTGTCAACGCACTGCCAATGTGGTAGACCTCAGCTGATGATCCTAAATTGCCTGTTAATTAATGGATGTATGTGCAAAAAAACTCATAAATATGTGAAATATAAATTAAAAATTTGGAAATTTAAAAATTAAGCAAAATTTGAAGTTACAATCTGTATATATATAGACTTGTGTGTCCCTATATTTCATTTTTTAGCCATCACTACCTGGCACAGACCACTAATGTTTGTGTGTGGTAGATGCATGATGTTTCCAATCATGCACTACATTGGCCGAATTCTGGTAGCTGTAAGGGTGTGGGAGATGTGGTGGTTGAAAGTTGTTGATTTGTGTTTCTCTTTGCTGCCACATTTACATAACGCAGCCCATTGGTATGTGAGTGTGGTAGTTGCATCGACTCTCCCGTCGTGGTGGTTAGATGTCGGTAACTTAGGGGGTGTCGGAGATATGGTTGTTGAAAGTGGTCGACCTGGGGTATTTTCATATTTCAACCAAACGTGTGTATTTCTATATTTCACTTTTCAGCCAGAACTACCTAACGCAGGCCACTGGTGTTTATGTGTGGTACTAGGGACATACATTTTGCACAATGTTGGCTTGTATTTTGACCAAAGACATGTGTGTCAGTATATTTCACTTTGCTGCCACAATTACATAGCGCAGACCAATGGTGTTTGTGTATGGTAGTAGCATCTGGTCTCCCATCATGCACTATAGTGGCTGCATGATGGAAGCTATGGGTGTGTAAGAGATCGTATTGTGATTGAAAGTAGTTGACCTGAGGCACTTTAATATTTTGACCAAAGATGTGTGTCACTTTTTAGCCACAACTACAGTACATAGTGAATACCACTGGTGTTTGTGCGTGGTAGTATCATGGAGTCACACATCTTGCACAACATTGGCTGAATGTCGGTAGCTGTGGTAGTACGAGAGATAGTGTGGTTGATATGTGATATTTTCATATTTAGACCAAAGATGTGTGTCCGTATATTTCACTTTGCTGCCACAACTACATAGTGCAGACCACTGGTGTTTGTGAGTGGTAGTGGCCTTGAGTCTGCCATCATGCATTTTAGTGGTTAGATGTCGATAGCTATGGAGGTGTGGGAGATATGGTGGTTGAAATTGGTGGACCCAGCACATTTACCTATTTCTACCAAAGACATGTGTATCCCTATTATTCACCTTACAGCCAGAACTTGCAAGCACAGACCAGTGGGATTTGTGTGTGGTAGTAGCCTGAATTCTTCCATCATGTGCTATGGTGATAGCATGTTGGTAGCTTACAACATGCTCAAGGCTGACTTCAAGGCAGACTTCAAGACTTGCAACTGCACCTGAAGATGGCGACGGAGAATAAAGTCGCCGAAATATTGTGCATTAATAACAACATCACTCGGTTTGTTTCCCGAGAAACGTTTATAAATAAACAACGCCGAGAAAGATTACATTCATTTATGTTGGTAGCTGTAGGGATGTGGTAGATATGGTGGTTGAAATTGGTCAATGGAGAGGATTTTCATATTTTGACCAATAACATATGTATCCTGATATTTCACTCTGCAGTCAAAAGTACCTAGTGCAGACCACTAGTGTTTGTGTGTAGTAGTAGCAGCCTTGAATCTCCCATCGTGACTGTGGTGATTGCATGTGAGTAGCTGTGGGGGTGTGGGAAATTTGAAGATTGAAAGTAGCTGACCAAGGGCATTTTCATATTTCGAGCAACAATATGTGTGTCCCTATATTTAACTTTTCAACCACAAATACCCAGCACAGATCACTTGCGTTTGTGTGTGGTATTAGCCTCAAGTCTTCCATCATGCATATTCTTTACAAACACGAATGAAGTCATAGGCATCAGCTAATATAAAAGATAAATTAAAAATTTAAATAAGATTTATTTATATAAATTAATTAAATCTGCCAATGATAGGTATACTAGGGTGAGGAAGGTGAGTATTTCCTAGTATTGAGGCCTGGGAGTGTCTATGATCCAGAATTTGTTGGTAGGCCACTTGTTACCTGTGGCATTTGGAAATGGGTGTGGTTTCAGGGAATACTCTGATGGCTATGAGTATGAAACACTTTTTGAGGTCACAAGAGTAATGAGAGCAAACATCAAAAGGATAGTATAAATTTTTCATGTCTCTGTCAACTCATTTTGCTGGATAATTGGTTTGTGGTAAGGCTGATGTAAGAACCCTGACAGTGGCGACAGGTGGGCTAGTTTATGAGATAGGACAGAGTATAGCTGTTTTGGCCTATGTTGGTGTACATTTCATCAGTGGTTATTATAGGTTGAGTTGAGTGCATGCAAATAGAACATTTTGCAACAAAGCCCAATACAATGGAAGGAGCCTCATGGAGGACGGCAGTTCAAATCCCCATCCAGATTTGGGTTTTCCATGGTTTCCCCAAATCACTCCAGGCAAATGCCGGTATGCTTCTTTCAAAAAGGCCATGGTCAAATTCCTTCCTGTTCCTGTGCCACAAGTAAAGATAAAAAAAGCCTCAGGGTGGTTTAGGAGCATTAGAGGTTTCTTATTTGTGCATTTGTATATATTTAAACTGTGTGGCCTGTTGAAGAAAATACTGGTTATTGTGGGAATGATAGTGGGGAAATGTAACTAATTTCCAGAAGAGATCTGATAACATTGTAGCTGTATTGAAGAATCTGGTTCAGGAATTTCAGACCAGCAAAGAATTTGATGAGAGACACAGGATTATGTTTGGTATTGGGTTGTGTGTTTCAACGTGATGAACTGTTTTTGTTTTGGGTTATGAGTCAATCCTAGAATATAAGGGCTTGGATCAGGTTGTTGTAGTAAAAAGTAAATGATTCTTTGTGGGAGCATATGAACCTACCTAGGATGGCTAAGCTGGAGGTGACAGAACATTTTGTGTGATATTGGTGTCAGCTATCAAAATGAAGATATTGTTGTTTTTGAACTTGATATGGACAGAGGTGTGTAAGTGGCCAATATGCTCAGGGATGTTTATTTCAAGGTAGGTGATGTGGGTGTAAGAGAAGGACCATGTAAAGTTTAAGGAGTGCATGTTAAGAGAGTTTAGGAAGTGAAGAACAAAGTTTCCACAGTTGCCCCACATCATAGAAAATGTCATGTATGTATCTTCACTGTATGATGGTTTGTAAGGTAATCTTTTGATGTAAAGATTCTTCTATTTTGCCCCAGAAAAAGTTGGCATAGGAAGGTACCTTGGGAAAGCCCATAGAAGTTCCTCATACCTGATAACAGATACAGGATTAGAAGGTGAAGAAAATTTTGCTTAGAATATAGTGAGCCAGTGAAATGAGGAGGACATTCCTAGGAAGGATGTGTTAAGAGTGCATATGAAGTACGGTAATCTGGTTTCACCTGTAATTCACCTTATAAATCTGTCTAACTTCTAATTTAAATGTAACAGTTTTGTTTTTATTTGTCAGCTGGATCTACATTTTGTTTCAAGAAACACGCTGTGCATTTATTCTAGATTATTCTAAATAACTCATAAATATAATATCAGTCAATGAAGTGTGGTTAGAAATACTTTGAATATACGGATTATTTTTGTTGCATATCTTTTTTTTATTTTTGATCATGTGTGATGTCCGAAAGCTCAAAATGAAATGTTGATATTCATGATCCTTCTTTTACAGGATACTGGGTAACACAGGAAACTTCTTTTGAAGATTTTCCTTCTTCATCTGTGTTCAACTGTTCTGCATCTAACCAGCTAAACAAATGTTCTGACTGTGGAAAAACATACAAACAACGGGAGTCTCTTACTAGACACAGAAAAAGAGAATGTGGGAAAGGTCCTTCATTCTTCTGCCCAGTATGCCCACATGCTACAAAACACAAGAGCAACCTTCTCAGCCATATTATGAGAAAACACAAAGAAAAAACATTTTACAAAGCTTTTTAAATTAGTTAATAATAATATTCTATTATATGGGTTAACATTTTCATCATTTGTTTTAGTTTACTTCAATTCTGTCTGTTTTATTTGATTAAGCAGTAACAAAATGTTGAATGGAAGCTAGGTTGATATCAAGCTTATGAACTGAAATATACTACCTTTCTTGTTTACTACTTTAACAATGAGTTCCATTATCTAATATAAAACCAATCACAGTTAAAAATAAACTGTATTCGCTTTACATATAGAACCTTATTTACAGACCTGGTCAGATATATTTGATGAAAAATTATATTTATAATTAGAAACATTGTTAACTTATTCCTGTGCAAGTTATGTAAACCCTTAGGATAGTTTGTGTCTAGATTTTTTAAAGATTAACCAAATACAGCTTAATTTTTTGAATTCGTCATTCGGAAGGCATTTAATGATCTGCTCCCTTCTCTCCAGTCCTTGCACCCAATCTTCTCCTGGACCAGCCTTGACAACATGGCATTATAATAGTACTAGAACACTAAATTTGTAATAATATTATGACTTAAATGTCCTTTCTTCTCTTTGTAGAAGAGATTATAGATGAACTGTGGGAAATATAATGTGAATATTTATGAATTTAACAATAATTTTTATTGCTATTATTTTTAAAATATGTTAATACATGTAAAATCACAATTCACCCTGTGTTATGCTTATCCCTGCTTGTTGCTTGTTTGCACCCTCTTCTTGTCATTCTGTCAATTTCATAGGTCGTTAGAGTTAGCTGACATTGCTTGTTCAGTTTTTTATGCACCATGATCACCCATAAAAAATAAACTCAGTCCACATGTTAATACAAAATCATTCCTTTTGCCTGACCGAGCATGGTGGTGTAACGGCTAGCGTTCTGACCTCGCATTCGGGAGGATAGCGGTTCGAATCCCTATCCGGGCATCCAGATTTGGGTTTTCCATGGTTTTCAAATCACTCCAGGCAAATGCCGGGATGCTTCCTTCAAAATGCTATGGCCAAATTCCTTCCCATTCCTTGCCCCCCATCCTTTCCCATCTCTAAAGACCTCGCTGTTAGAGAGACGTTAAGCAGATATTAAAATTATTATTTTTGCCTGAAAACTCTTTCTTACCTTATTTATCAGTAATTTCCTTGTTGACTTTGTAACAATTCATTGTAGTTTACAGTAGACTTTTATTTAAACTTTTTTACTATTTCAGATTTAATGACGAGGTACTATCCTTTCTTTTACAATATTTCCATTTATGATTATCAGTACAATATTTGTGACATACTGAACATGTATTTCCACTTGTTAATTACTTAAAATACACCTACTTACTCTCAACAAACATTTACTCTGATGTGATAATTGTTTATCAGCATATTACTGATAAAAATTTACTCTTTTTATCTTAGCTGCTAGTCTCATACAACCTCTGGCTACTGAATGACCATGGAGTTCGAATAACTTATTGCTGAGTGATTTTCATCCTTAAAATTGATGCATATTAATTTATATCATGCTTACAAGATAAATACAATGCCCGCCCATGTGTTCCATCAGGTCCTATACTTCACACATTTGGGAATAGTTGATACAGTTTCTAACTGAAAATTAATTTTAACGAATATGCACCTTACTTACTAATTCTATTTCCCTTACAAATATGTTAAATCAAATTTCATATTCCATCCATGAGAGCAATATCCCTGGTTGAAAAATTAACTGGAAATGTCATGCTTATATCATAGTGGCCAAACAAAATGTAAAATTCCTATTACCACATCTTTGCTACCCCTGTTGCATGGAGATATGCTTCTTAAAACCACCGAGCATGGTGGTGTAACGGATAGCGTTCTGGCCTCGCATTCAGGAGGACGGCGGTTCGAATCCCCGTCCGGGCATCCAGATTTGGGTTTTCCATGGTTTCCCCAAATCACTCCAGGTGAATGCCTTCCTTCAAAAAGGCCATGGCCGAATTCCTTCCCATTCCTTGCCACCATCCTTTCCCGTCTCTAAAGACCACATTGTTAAAAATGGACGTTAAACTGTTAAAAAAAAAAAAAAAAAAAAAAAAAAAAAAAAAAAAAAAAAATCTTAAAACCAATTCTTAGGTTTCCAAGGTTCTTAGGTTTTGAATCTCGGTCTGCATTGATGCCACTGTTCTGTACCTCTTTCATGTTCCAGCCCTTTTTTGTTAAATTTTCCATTTACTTTATTGACTTTTTCTTGTCTGTTGTTCTCTTTACACTTCACCACATTTTTTCTTTCATGTCTCAAATCCAAAATGACATTCTTACTCCTCTTATGTTTAGTTCACTTTCTGACTTAGCCTTTCTCTTCTCTATTTGTAATATAACTTTTTATCTCCCCTCACTTATGTGTGGATGGTCCTTGCTTTGTTCATATTTTTCCTCTTCTTTCATCATTTGATCATCTCTGCTTTACTTTCAACTACAAACTCCTTGATTATAAGCCTCTTTATCCGCATTTTTACCTTCAGCCTTGCCTCTTGCTTCATTCTTCACTTTCTCATCTCCTTCTTCCTCATTATCAAAAAAAACAAAACAAAAATTGTATCAGGTTTCGAATGACCATTTGTCATACATTTTCTGTTACCATTCAATGCTATTTCTTCTTTCTCCATAACATCGGACCATTTAGCTCCTCATTGTAACCTTTTATCTCAATATGAACAATCTTATCTTCTCCTCATTCAATCTCGTCACTTTCTCATTCTTCTTACTCACTCTTTTTGCTCCCTTTATTTCAATATTACTCATGCCAGTGTCTACTTCTAACTGTTCCACTGTTTCAAACATATTTTCAGAAAAATATGTTTCAGTAAATTTGATTAATGTCTCTGATATTTTTACATGACTGTATGATACTACATTTTCTCCCCAAGAGACCGATCGGACCACATTGAGTCCGTCTAAAACAAAAATCCCTCTCTCTTTTCTAGTCTTCTCTTACTTCCTTCATTGGGGCGCTTCTCTAAAAATTTGAGTTTCAGTTATTATTCCCACTTGCATCATGAAATCCTTAATTTGCTATCATATTCCTCCATTTATTCTTCTCCCTGTCGTTTCCTGTAACTATCCTTAAACTTGTAGCTTCCTTCACCATTGCAATTTTATTCCTTAATATATCCATTACACTCTTCGACCAATATATTTGATCCATAGCATCCAGAAATTCCTCCACCTTTTGCCATTAATTTTTGTCCTGTATCTCCTGGGTAACTTCTGTTCAGTAATTTCTGTTATATGTTCGTCCCTTGGAGGATTATCTAGATATTCTAGTTGTTTCATGCTCTCAACTTGCCTGCTGTATGGTCTGCAGTCTCTGTAGTAGCATTTTTCTCACTGTTGTATTTTGTAGACCAACATTTCTCAGCCTTATTTAAGAAACAGGCTACAAATGGTGTGACTGAGCATGGTGGGTGAACAGTAAAAATTTGGCCTCGCATTCAGGAATACACACATTCGAGTCCCCATCCGAGCATCCAGATTTGGGTTTTCCATGGTTTCTCCAAATAACTTCCTTAAAAAAAATTCCATGAGTAAATTCCTTCACATTCCTTGTCCCCAGTCATTTCCTGCCTCTGATAACTTTGAACAAGCCATAAGCAAAAAAAAAAAAAAAAAAAAAAAAAAAAAAAAAAAAAGAAAATTAGATGTCAAATACTTTTCACATACTTCTTAGTCCCATACATAGCCATCTCCAATTAACAACTTTTTACATACTAACCTGTTCATACAATAAGATCCCAGATCGGTACCATATGCCTTCACAAATATGGTGGAATGTACTTCAATTCCTATTACAAATTTAATTTCTGAAAGATTATGCCTACAAGCAGCTATTCTATAATTTATATGTACTAGGGCATTATATTGTTTATTTCACTATCAATTACTCCTCATTTATTCTCTGATTCATTTATTTTATTCTGTTGCATATGTGTTTCATTACTTTTTTGCATAATTTCCGCCCACATTCCTGGTGTTTATACCTTTAATCTTGTAAGTTTTGCTTCAGTGTCTTATAACTCAAATTTGCTTTTCAAACATTGGCTACTTGCAAATTTTCTGGGCTAAGTTCCTCACTATGGTATCAATCCATCCTGTTACTACCATCGTGATTTTATGCTTCCTCTCTGCAACGTATTTGGAGATCCTTTTTATTCCTTCTAATTTTTCTAAAAAAAACATGAATCTCCCTTCCCAAATAGCTGAATCCTCACTTTATAAATGAGGTTTGTAACCAAAATATTGTACAGTTGTGTTTGTCTCATGTTTTGTGTATTTTTCACAGCCCTTCAACTTTAGTGAGTGATTGGTTTTCCTAAGTGATTGTCCTTGCTTTATATATTCTGATGTGTTGCAGATATTCTCTCCATTTGATAATCTCACTCCCATTCTATTGTTCCACATTTCTAACGAATGCCCAGCCTCATTCTCTCTGTCTACCACCACAAATCACAAACGATCATCTTGGACTCCCGCCTTCTGCAGACACGTTTTTCTTCTTCTGGTGAACTGTTTATTCTTGAGAATTACAGTGTTTCATGTGTTGTCATCTGTTGACTTCATCTTGCCATTATTTGTGATTAGCGGACATTATTTCGACTATCCTAATATTAAAAGACATCATAAAGCAATAAACAGGTGGGTTTAAACAAAACAAAAAACAGTTCATACTTCATGTACACAAAATGCACATATCACAGTACTGTTTTGGCCATCTTTACTAAGTCTTTGTATAAAAATATTAATTAATGAAATATACCATTAAAGTAGGGAATGGTAGAATATATAATTGTTAATAGAAAATGGTAGACGTTCTATGTTACTTCCCAAAAATATGCACTCTTCTCCACAGAATCCTGCCCACTGCTCCAAGCATATGCTTCAGCATACCACCCAATCTCAAGAATATCTTGGTGCACAAATACACATCCTTCAATTCTTCCAAACCACCTCAAAGGACCATTCTTTTTAAATAGACTCTTCTGCAAAATATACCTGACTTTGACATCCTGCTCAATCCAACCAAAGGGAAAACTTTTCCCACCGTTAGAAATGCCACATGTATCACATCTCACCTGCCTCCATACATAGTTCTCACCACTAACCCACTTTCCATCAGAATTAATTTAATGTAACTGTGGTGGAGCACGCACTCTGATGGCAATTTCCATACACACCTATTTTCTTCTTTCATGTTCAACCTATGAATTTTAATTTTAAATTCTTTCAGCATTTTTAATAAATTATTCACCACTTCCCTAGATAATTTATTCCAATACCTGACTCCCTTCCCTATGAAAGGAAATTTTCTCACACCGTAATGCTTGAAATCAAGTTTGGTCATCTTTTCACTTCCATCCAATACTCTTAATTCTTTCACTAATATTTTTTCATGCTTCATCACCAGTATACGCATTGTGTGCCCGTAATTCTCATCATCATCCTTCTGTCTTCCAGTGAGTCCCATTCCAACTCTTTTATCATATCACTTATTTATTGTGTTCTGCAGAAATTTCCAGAGACAAATCTAGCAGCCCTTCTTAAATTTTCACCCCCTCCTGCTCCAATGTTTGAAAACCCAATTGTGGGTCACATACTACACCATATTCAAGCATTGGCCTGATCAGAGTTTTATAACCCAGTTCCCTCACTTCTCTGGCAAATCCCTTCATCACTCTCATCAATAAATGAAGGATTTAGAAAACTTTTCCTACCACCTGCCCAATATGGCCTGTTCAGTTTATTTAAAATTATTATTAAATTTTATGCCAAGATATTTACATTTTGAGTCTTAAAGAAGTAATTCCTTTGTCATCCTATGACTGTAATAATTCTTCAGTTTTTTATCTGTATATGTAATAAGCTGACTCTTGTTTGCATTTATCAAATCCTATGTTGACTTGCCAGTCTAGATATACTGTCCAGGCATGGCCGAATTTAGGCATAGGCTACCTAGGCTGTAGCCTAGTGGCCCGCACCACAAAGAAACTTGTGCCACATACAAAATAAATTAATCAAATATATTATTCGCTGTCCTCCTGTCAATGTGTGTTTTTAATCTTTTCTCTGTCGCGTGCTTTGTTGATCTTAATCTCCTTTTATCGTTTGTTTTATCTTAATAGGTCTACTCTTCATTTTGTTATTAAAACTTTTGAGTTTGAAATCCAGTGGGCATTTGCTGAGGGTGTTTGGTTGCAACAACATAGCTACAATAGACAGCAACTTATCTATCCATCGTCAGTCGAAAATATTGAACGAGCAATCATCACTTGTAAACCACGTTCACTTCAGCCCCGGAAACAATGCAGAAAACATGTTTCGAACTTTTGATTCTTCAGTAAGTTATCCTCTTAAATTACATTATTCAATAATTTGCATTAAAATGTTTATTAATTTAATAATAAATAATCAATATTGCTTATATATATATACGAGGCATATTTTTTAAGTAAGAACCAGTTGGCAATAAACTTTTAACAACGAAAAATATTTTGGTAATTTATTCAACATGACATTCTACAACCTTTCAGCTACTTTTCCACATAGTTTCCATTATTATTCACGTATTTGTCATACCGTGAGATGAGTTTTTGTATACCATCATCATAGAAGTCTGCCGCCTCAGCAGAAAACCATTGCTGAACAGCAAGTTTCACTTCATCATCATTTTTGAAACTCTTGCCACTGAGGAACCTCTTAGGTGCAAAAAGATATGGAAATCACATGGCACAAGGTCTGTACTGTAAGGGGGATGATCCAACTGTTTCCAGTGAAAAGAGTAGATCAAAGCTTGCGTTGCAGCAGCAGTATGCTGTCTCTGTCTCACATTGTCGTGAAGCAGCAGAACTCCGACAGACAGCACGCCGCACCATTTCTTCTGGATCGCGCGGTGAAGTTTCTTTAAAATTTGATAGTATGCAGCTGCGTTTATTGTAGTCCCTTGCGACATGAACTCCACCAGTAAAACACCATCTCTGTCCCAAAACACACTTGCCATAATCTTCTGTGTTGAGATTGTCTGCTTGAATTTCACTTTCTTAGGAGATGCTGTGTGCCACCACTCCATCGATTGCTGCTTCGATTCCGGGGTGAGGTGGAAGACCCAAGCCCATCTCCTGTGATGATGTGGTCCAAAAATCCATCACCTTCTTCTTGATATCGGGTCTAAAACATCAATGCACTAGCACACCTTTTCATTTTGTGTTCCTCAGAAAGCATCTTTGGAACCCATCGAGAGTACAACTTACTGTAATCCAATTTCTCCAACACAATGTTGTAGAGGACGGATCTTGAAACTTGTGGAAAATGAAAGGACAAAGTGGAAATTGTGAAACGCCTGTTTTCACAAATTTTGTTGTCTACCACACGCACAAGATGTTCGTTGATTACGGATGGCCGGCCCGAGAGTGGTTCATTGTGCACATTCTCCCAACCTTCCTTGAACAATCTTACCAACTTACAAATGTTACCTTCATTCATTGCATTGGGGCCATCCACTTGACAGATCTGGTGATGAATTTCTGCCAGTATCACATTTCTTGCTGACAAGAATCTGATGACTGACCTTATTTCACATGCGGTGGGATTCTGGATCATCTTAAACACTTCCATTGCATACCACGAAGTGTACACTCTGCTGACTTGGCGATAACTGCCTCCACGCATGCTCATAGGATGCCATAATAGTGTGCACATGCGCTCAATTTCATTCGTGTGAGATTTAACATGATATCGCTGACCAGTTCTTACTTAAAAAATACGCCTCGTATATATGTATATATAAGGGCACACACCACTGGTATGGACAAGCGGCTTACAGATCCAGGTCACCATGAAGCTGTTTACAGTCTTCTCCCATCAGTGGCAGATCTAGGAATATTTGAAACTGGGGAAAACTGAGATTCCTGCCCCTTCAAACATTAATTTGTCACCCCCATTGCTGCCATCATTGCCCGAAGCAGTAGTGGAGCTGAAAAAAAAAGGTCTTCATGAAATAAATTTATTGTGCTCCAAACATTTTGTCGCCCCCCTTTCCCCCATGAAGTTGCCAACCGGGGTGAGCTCCCCAGTTTGAACCCCCTAGACCCAGCACTATCTCCAATTTTGATCCTAGTATATAACATTACTTTGTCTATAAACAACCTAACTTTTGACTGTAAACCATTAACACAATCATTCATTACAATAAAGTATATCAGCGGTCCTAACACACGAACCTGTGTAACTTGCATTTTTACTTCTTTTGATATTGCATTTCCTACCATAACCTTCCAAGAATCCCTCTACCCACAAATCACCTTTTTCCATTCATTCTAATGATTTTTACCTTTACAGCTCATTCTGTCAAATGGGTTAGAAAGATCTAGTGCTACACTCCCTTGCCCATTCCAACCATAATATTTTGCATATAGCTTACTAAATGAGATTCACGAGAATATACTAGCATAAATCACTGTTGTTGATTTGAAAATCTGTTGTTTCCTCACAGACATTTCTCATGTAGTTGCATATCAATACCTCCACGAATCTACTGATGACTGTTGTCAAACTAATCGCCCTTTAATTTTTGATCATCATTATCACCATTTCATTTTGGAGCAGTACTACTATTGCACTTTTTCCAGTCCTCTTGTAAGCAGCAAGTATTCAGATTCAGTGTAAATTTCATTTCAAGATAAGCTACAATGTCATGCCCTGCATTCTTTAAACATCGGTAGTAATGTTATCTGTGCTAAGCTCTTTATGCTCTTTTTTTTAGTCTGCTCATTTCTAATAATGCTGACAGGCTCATTCTTTGATTTAGAAACTCTTATTCTTTGATTTAGAACCTCTTATTCTTTAATCATAGGTCCTAATGGTCACTTCAAACCAGTTACTTAATGTGTCTGTCTTTTTCAAATCCTCAGTATCTTCTTCCCCAGCTTTACCTTTAATTGTCTGAATACCTTTTCTCCTCCTCAGTTTTCCAACATTGACACAGAAATTTCTAAATGCAACATTCTGCACATTCCACTGTGATAATCCTATCTAGCTTATTTCTTTACTGCTTTTAATTCCTTTTTAGTTTATTCAAGTGTTCCCCACAGCCTAGATGTCACTTACCCCTGTTGTGTTATCTTCTTACCAGTCTTTTTAACCTCCTAACTTTCCTACTTTATGCATGTTTCATACTATTCTTTATTTTTTATTTTGATGTAAATATTTCTTCTCCCATTTTTATTTATCTTTTTGAACTGTTCGCGCATCTACTCCACCATACTTGTGCCTTCCTTCCATATGCTGAATCTTACCTGAAATCTCTCTTCAATTTAGAAATATGTGCCTTTTTGTAACTGTACCTATTACCACCTTTAATTTTTGCTACCACTTTACTGAACCATCTAAAATACATGGAAATTGCTTCATGATCATTTATTCCTTCAGATAGTTCTGACTTCACAAGAATGACCTCTATACCAGATGCTTATACCACCCAGTGTAGCCCATGCCAATACTCACAATAAAAAAATTTAAACAATTATTTTAGGGTGTAGGTTCTCAGAGTCTTCTCTGAACCACAACCCTCTGTAAACTCTGTAGATGGGAACTGGCTTACCAACATATTCTTGGTACCAGACATCCTCTTAGCCTCAATCAAAACAAAATCCTGTGTAACAAAGATTTCTTTTTTGGTGTGGAGACAGGTGTTATAATCATCAACTACAACCATTTGTTGTATTTCTTCCCCTGATACTTCTTGTGTTAATAAATTATAGTTGCAAAGTTCTTGCCTCAAGCTCCCTTAAAATTCTTTTACTAAAAGGTTTTATACTACAAGGAGCAACAGGTATCAGAATTGTTAGAGAAACTATGCAGCAGAAATCCATTGCCACTGATCTTAATTTGAATCATTAAAGATACTGTTAGTACCAGGAAATCTGTGCACTATTGAATTGGAATGTTCATCAGACTTCAAACCAAACCCCACACAACACCATTCACTCATCCATGTTCACACATGTCAAACCATTCAGTGAGCTTGTAGGAAATTTAATTTAATTGCAATGTAGCACAGGCTCCGGTGACAATTTCCCTACACACCCATCTTCACCCCATCCTGCACCCACTGTAAGGAACCAGGCCGATACCGGGGTTGAGTATCGCCTAAGTACCTTAACTTACACTCTTGATAGCAACTCACTGTTCGATGAAAACTTATGAAGTATTTTAACCTGATTTGACCATGTTGCCTGGATAGTTCAACTAGAATGCTTCAGGTCGCCACAATATTTGTTGACCCACAAATATTGAAAGGGTTATCAGTTAACTACGAAATAAGAACAGTTCACTTTTCCAAAGTTCTTCAAATTTATTCAAATAAAATCAAAAGTTCAAAACAGCATTCTAAAAGTTGATTTGGCTAATCGAACATTCGTTTCCAGAGTTTGAAAGTTGTGGAGAGATGTTAAAACCGACCGAAACCCCTGATGAAAATTTATAAGTTCATGTTACTAAATACGCGCCACACCCGGAAATCCCAAGATGTCCGACTCGGTAGTGCCAACCCAAATTCTCAGCTACCAACCTCACCGGCGCCCACACACACTTATAACGTCATGATAGCACAGCTCCGGAACTAGAAAAATGGCGTCTTCACATCGCATCATGTTATATAGCCTCTCTGACATCATAGCCAAAACACAGCTTTCCGCTAACACTTTGAAAATTTACCTGAAATATCTCGGACCTAAATTTCCAAACAAATATACGAAACTTTAAGTGTGACAGTGTTTAGACTTTTTTAATAGAGAAATAATGGATATACAGTGATTAACTTTAAGCATCTGGTTTTAAAGATCTTAGCGTATGAGCGAACTATTTTTCTACCCCGGGGAATTACTATTGTTCTCGAAACTTCTTTATTTCGTCATTTCAATTAAACCACAATTTATACAAATAATATTATTATCAGCGTGTTCTACCAAAATTCCTGAGTTTATTGATGTAACTTGTATTAAGATTGATGCACTGATAGTTTAATTACAGAGTGTATAAGATTTACTAAAAATGCTATTTCAGTTTTAATTTAGTAACTTTACTTCTATTACTTTTATCGGAAATATAAAATTACCAAAATATTCTCTGTATTGAGTTACGTATTCTGGAAGTTGTCTCATCTCTGTATCTAATTTTGATCAGCTGTAATTAATTCCTAAACTAGGCACGTGCTTTCACTGAAAAATAATTTTTAAAATCTTTATAGAATCGGTTCTATTGCTTGGAATTACTTGAAATTATTATATGTGATATTAGATTTTTAGTTCTTTCCGGAAATGTACTTTTTATTTTGAAAGCTCTCTAGGATTTTGTGATAAAAAATGTTGAAAGTGAAGTGTATCTGATGGAGTGTTAAAAATTGATTTAAGTTATTTATACATTCAGAAACTATGAAATTTTAGTGAAATTATATTTTAATTGTGTTATTACTTCTTTAAAAATACTTTACTCTGTTCGAAAGTGTGCAAAAACAGTGAAATGCCAAATATTAGAAATCTTTTGTGTGTTGAACTGGATTATTATGGATTATCATGTTTAAGGTTAGTAAAAGGTTTTAATATTGTTATAGAAAGTTAATTTAGTTGGTTTATTAAATGTTGAGTTACTTTATTGCTCGTAAATCGGTTTAGAAATGACAAAATGCTCCCAAGTAGAAGCTCATAATTTCAAAGTTGGATTATTGATGATTATTTAATTTTCCGTTGATTTAAAGTTTATTTATTATTATACAAAGTTTATATCTGGCATTTATCAACTACTGACAGTCTTTACTACATTTAAATTGATTTAGAAATGTTGAAATTAACCTATAGCAAAATTTATTGTTTGAAATTGACTTTATGTGATTTAGCCTATTTCCTCCCAAGCTAATGTTTTCTTACTATTATAGAAGGATTATTTAGGGCTTTTATTAACTTTTGAATACTTTTACTGTTCCTAAAAGGGTTTATTTAGTCTGTTTGGGTAGAGTATCTTCATGCTATATAAAGCTTCACTCTCATAACCTATACACGAAATGAAACTATGTTTTACTAAAGAGTGAGCTTTCCCCTTTATATCTAAAGGTGAGAGGCTAGAATTTGCTAAAATTCTAAGGTGCTTACACACCTACATTTGCCCTCTACAAATTTTTTCTTTAAATTCTTTCAAAGTTTTCGGTAAATTATTCATCATTTCTCTTGGTAACTCATTCCAATCCCTGACACCCTTACCTAAAAAAGAGAATCTTCCCACACCCTTGTGCCTGAAATCGAGTGCCAGCTTGTGGTCATGGTCATCTTTTCCCTTCCATGCACTATTTTTCATACCTATTGCAATATCTTTCCATGCCTCATCGCCAGTATATGCCCTGTACACTCCCATTACACTCCTCATCCTCCTCCTGTCTTGCAATGAATCCCATTCCAGCTCCTTTATCATATCCGTCACTGATTGCATTCTGCGATAATTTCCAGAAACAAATCTAGCAGCCCTTTTTTGCACCCTCTCCAACTCCTGTATTTGATACATAAAATAAGGGTCCCATACTACACTACCATATTCGAGCAATGGTATGACCAAAGTTTTGTAACCTAATTCCTTTACTTCCCTCGTTCATCCCCTCATTACTCTCTACAACAAGTGCAGAACTTTGAAACCTTTTCTTACCACCTGTTCAATGTGTCCAGCCCAGTTAAGCTTGTTATCAAAAGTAATGCCAAGATATTTACATTTCAAGTCTTAAGCAAGCAATTCTTTCCCCACCTTATATTCATAATTAACCTTTCGTTTTTTATTTGTGTATCTAATAAGTTGACTCTTCTTTGCATTTATCTTCATTCCATGTTTACCAACCCAACTAGATATCCTGTTCAGATCACCCTACAACTGTTTAAAATCCTCTATTGTTTTGATTTTTTTATACAGCATTATGTCATCTGCAAACAATCTAAGTTCAGATAGTAAACAATCAACACAATTATTCATTAAAATAATGAATAGCAATGGTCCCAATACGCTACCCTGTGGCACACCCTTTTTACTTTCACTTCTTTTGATACTACATTTCCTAACATAACTTTCGGTTTTCTACCTTTTAAAAATTCTTCTACCCAGCAAATCACTTTCTCGTCAACTCCAATGGTTTTTACCTTATTTACTACCATTTTAAGGCTTACTCTGTCAAACGCCTTTGAAAGATCTAGTACTACACTATCATTTTGGCCTCCCTTGTCCATTTCATCTGAAATATCTTGCATATATCCCACTAATTGAGATTCGCATGAATATCCTTGCCTGAACCCATGTTGCCTGCTTGAAAACCACTTACGTTCCTCACATATATTTCTGATGTGGTTGCATATCAATCTTTCCATTAATTCACCTACCACTGAAGTCAAACTGATTGGCCTGTAATTCTCAACTCTATTTCTCACCCCTTCTTTATGTACCGGTGCTACTATTAACTTTTCCAGTCCTGTGGTAAGCAGCAAGTATCCAGACTCAATTTAAATAATATTTCAAGATAAGGTACAATGTCACATCCGGCTATCTTTAAAATATCTGTAGTAATATTATCTTCACCAGCCCTTTTATGTTTTTTCAGCTTTCTTATTTCCTTCATGATTTCCTCAGGATGAATATAAAAATTTTTACTATCGTCATTTCTAATTGTGTTGTTTAGCTCGTTCTCCGAATTAGACCCTCCTGTTTCTGATTCATTGTCCCTAATGCTTTCACTGAACCAGTTACTTAAAATCTCTGCCTTTTTCAAATCAGCAGTAACTTCTTCTCCATCCTTATCTATAAGTGTATCTACATCCTCCGTTCCCCTCAGTTTCCTGATATAGCCATAGAAATTTCTAGATGCATCAGTCAATGGCCCTCCTGCACTGACAATACTCTTCATAAACCCATCTTTAGCCATTTTCTTTGCTGTTATTAAGTCCTCGTTTAGTTGTTTTAAATATTTGCCACCAAAATGGTTCTAAGTTTTATTTGTACCTGAAAATATTCTATTACCCTCGTCTGCTTCTTTGAAAATAAGGTAAGTCCTACATTTGATCATATCACATAACAAAAATTGCTGATTCTTATTTCTGGGTTTTGTTTGTATGAATGTTATGTGCTGATTTCAGATGTTGATTGTTCTTGAAATTTTATCAGTTTTCGATAAATTTAAAGTTACCTCTTTTTCTGGCAATCATAGTTGTTTAATACGAGGGGCAAGTAAAAAATAAGGTTCCCACATTTTTTTCAGGGTTAAGACATTTTTTATTGCAATAAATAAGTACACCATCTGAAAGCTTGTATTTCAAACTATTTTTCTACATAGTCGCCAGATCTTTCAACACATTTTTTCTGACGAGTTATCCACTTCTGAAAACCCGCTTCGAAGAACTCCGCCGCCAGGCCGCCGATGTACTTGGTGACCGCTTCCTTCACCTCTTCATCTGTACTGAAGCGTTGTCCAGCCAAGTGTTGCTTCAATTTCGGGAACAAGTGGAAATCGCTGGGAGCAAGATCAGGGCTGTAGGGGGCATGATCAAGCAATTTCCAGCCGAATTTGTCCAGTAGGGCGGTGGTCTGTCGAGAGACATGCGGTCGCGCGTTGTCGTGGTGCAACCTAACGCCCTTGCTCAGTCTTCCTCTCCGGCGATTTTGAGTTTCGTTAGCGTCTCGCAGTACCTGTCCGAATTTATTGTGGTCCCTTTAGGCATAAACTCGGTAAGCAAGACGCCTTTTCGGTCCCAAAACACCGTAGCCATCACTTTTCCTGCGGACAGCGTCTGCTTAAACTTCTTCGGCCTCGGCGACCCGGGATGGCGCCATTGTTTCGAGTCTTCTTTTGTTTCCGGAGTGACGTAGTGACACCATGTTTCATCTCCCATAGTAATGGAGTCCAAGAGTTCAGTATTCTCGGCGCATTCTTGAAGAAACCCCTCGGCACACTTGACGCGATTGTGTTTGTGGGTTTCTGAAAGCATATGCGGGACCCACCGCGCACACACCTTGCGATAACCAAGTTTTTCGGTCAAAATGTTGTCGATGGTTTTTTTCACAAACCTCAGGAATCTGATCAGCCAGCTCCCGAAGCGTTACTCTTCGATCCTCGAGGAGAATGCGCTCAATCTTCGCAACGACTTCGTCGGACACCGATGGCCTCCCGCTCCTTTGCTCGTCGTGAACATCTGTGCGTCCTTCGGAGAACTCCCTGCACCATTTGCGGATGTGCTGGACGCTGATGCAAGCTTTGCCATAAACTTCTTCCAACTGTCTATGAATTTCAATAGGTGTAAGCTTCTTCGCGTTTAAAAATCGAATCACTGAACGGATTTCACACCTGGCGGTGACGGCGATTGCCGGCTCCATTGCGGATGGCTGTTAGACTGGCACTAAGCTTCGCCGGTTTTTCTCCAGGTAGTTGGAATGGACTGGGGGGAATCAACAATGAAGGCGGTGTTGCCGGATTTCTCCTAGTATCTCGCGCGGCCAGTGTACAGCGTTGGGAACCTTATTTTTTACTTGCCCCTCGTATAATACCAGTATATGGATGTAATATAATGTTTCTAAAAGTGAAGTATTAATATAAGGCTGGAATGCTTCAGTATATTGATTTCTCTAAGATTCTAACTGCATAAATCAAAACAATATCTATATTTTTCACAAAATGTCTTCCTGTTGTTTGTGAGTATAGTTACAGTACTGAATTTATTAGTAAAGTTGATTGTTGTCTTTCAAAGTAAAATGTCATCATCCCAAAATCATAAATTGCCATTAGGTACATTTTGTTATATTAGCAGACATTACATTTGATCTAAACAAATGAAACATAAAATTGTGTGTGTTGCAAAGTTCTGTGAGGCATACTATGCTTATTTCAGTGTGCATGTTGAAGACCACCATGTTATATGGTCTCCACATGTGACTTGTGGCAGCTGTCAGTCTACCTTAGAGGGTTGGTGATAAGGAACAAGAAAATGTATGCGATTTTCAGTTCCTTGAATATGGCGGGAGCCTTCAAATCATCATGATAAGATTCTGTTACCACTGCTCCATATTTTTAAACAATCAGCAAATGTTTAGATAGCAACAGTGAGGCTCTGAGCCTCATCAGACATATGTTCCCCAGATAAATGATGAAGAAATAAAACCTGGAATTTTCGCCAGACCTCAGATTTGTATGATGTCGAAGTCAAACAAACTTGTAGCTGCAATGACTTTTGATGAATGATATGCTTGGGATGCATTTAGAATGGTCATAGAACAGTTTTTGGGCAACAGTAGAAACCAGAATGCAACTGATCGAAACATTTTATACAAAGTTACCATGTTCTTGGCTGTAGAATGTCTGTGAAAATAATTTTTTTTCTCTCATATTGACTTCTTTATACCAAATTTAGGAGCTGTAAATGAGGAAGACATTCACCGCATGGGAAGAAAATATTAGCGACATTGGGACTGTGCTATCATGGAAGACTGTATGAGGTATAGTATGTGCTGAGGGGTCTGCAAAGCATAAGAGGAAAATCTGTTATGATATACATTTTTAAAAGACTTTATTGTTGTATGGAGATACAGTGTTATTAAGTATTTCTGCACTTATTCCTACCAATTCTTGAGATAGTGTATGCTAGATTTTTGTTTTGGGCTCTTGTTATATTAAATAAACATGTAGTATTAGTAGTTTTTAAGAAATCTGAAAAATGTGTTATTACAGTCAAAATACTGAACTTAAGAAAAACTACTTGTATATTCATTATCAGCATCATCAAATCAAGCAATAAACTCTATAAAACTAAGATAAACAAAAACTTGTTCAAATTTTGTTACATATTCTTATCATCATGCTGACTGACATAGATTTCGTCCACATTACTCAAAATCTGTTTACCGAATGCTCCTTTTTATATTCTTGCCTCTGAAATATCCATGTTGGTTCACCATTCACCATTCACTTTTCTACTGCAGATTACCCTTGTTCTCACAGATCTTTACCAAAATTTTATGTCTCATAGATTAAATTAATTCCACCATTTTTAATTATGTCACATTTGATCAAATTACTACTAGTTTAGCAGATATTAATTATTTAAGTAAAAGCATTTCGTTGGGGTACAAGCTTTTCATATCAGAAAATTACTCTTCCCTTCTATTTTAGTTTAGCATTCTGTTTCAAGCTGTGTTTCTTTTGTTTAGAAGTTATTCAGTTAATCATGTTTTTTAAACTTGGTTATCACCATGACATATTTGGTTATTATATTTCAAAATTAAGTATCTTCCATTTCCTTTCATCTTTGTAAATGGGAGATTCACTGTTCTAACAAAAATTTTATGCCCTTTCATTTAATTGGTAATACCATTTCAAAATCTCTCTACATGAAAATCACTTAGAATTGCTCATATTATTTCCCGTGGTATAACATCTAAAATTTCCCTCTTCAGTGTACATACTATTATTATTATTTGTTTTTTCATTATAATTTTATTGTTTTATATCAAATTCTCTTTCGTTAGAACCTGAACTCATCGTATTTAACATTATTTTTTAAAATTCATATATTTTTAAATAAATATATCTTTCTTTTAAAATTGGTCTTTTAACTTGAAATTTGATATTTAAGATCTGTTTAGGTGCTTTGAACACATTGACATAGTTAAATTCTGTCTATTTATTTAAGTAAGGTTGTTTTATCCTAAATGTTTTGTTTTACTCACCTTGCATGGATTGCTTATGGCAGGCAACGAATATACCTCATGCACTCAAAACTTTTGAAAACCAAATCATACTTCTAAATCAATTTTTCCACTCATATAAACCCAATAGCAAAGTGATTTCAATATTTTTTGGGCTCTTATGTGTGTTTGTAGCATTTGGTATTAAATATTCAGTTACTTCCATCATTTCTGCTTTCTAATACCAATAATAGTAAATTAAATATAAAAATAGGATCAGACATTGTAACATGAGTGTAGAAACTGTAGCTAAGCAAGCAAGGAATGATAAATTGTTTTGATCCAGGTAGAGAATGTGCAAAGAGGTTACAGATCTAGAAGAATGCAGATTGGTATAGTATAAGAAATATTATAGGGAGTGGAGAGACTGGTGTAAGGAGGAATCTTTGCCATATCAATTTAAGTGGAAATTCCTGATAGGCTGGAAAAGGACACATAACAGTAAAGGATACTTGCGATTGGCTGAGGTGAAACAAAGTAAAAGGTGGCAATGTTTGGCTTGCCTTTTTTTGTCAGAAGTCAGCTAGGTGAGGGGTGTTTAGCAAACAGAGACATTGGTGGGGGTAGTTGCTGTGTGGTTATTTCGTCAGATAACTTATGCGAGAGAGAGGAATTTGGATCGGGGAGTCTTCACAGTTAATTAATTGTAGACAACAATGTGTGTTGTGACAAACATAAACAAGTGATGCTCTGTTTCTAATGACTAACCTGGCATCAAAGTTCTGATCAGAATTCATAATTGATCTTGAAAGTGTGATATGTATCTGGTACCAGCCTGAGAACTTAAGGATTTTGAATAAACTGCTTTGTATCTTTATGTGGAGTGAATTTATTTATTTCTAAAGCATTAATCCCTTTAATCACAAGTTACTTAAGTGGATGGACTTTTTATTTTCCCAGAGTACAGGATTGCAGCCATATCAGTTAAATGATTTTTAGAACGTGTTTACAAAACTATCAGCTTGGTTTCACAGTAGCTCATTAACTAAAACAGATCACAGTCAAAAGAGTTTGTAACTACATGTCAATTGTGGAACAATAGTTATTTAATAGTCTTGTGTCCATTTCTCAACAGTTTAAAGACATTTAACACACTGCTGATAGACTGCGACGCTGTAACGACCTTTCACCCTTATCATAATGGATGGTGGCCTACTTCAGTTTGATTGTAACAATGTGATTGGAAAAGTAAGTGAATTCTGCTACTTGTGAACTGATTGATGAAGAGGAATTGTGTTTAAGGGGGGACATAGGCAAAATTGGTCAAAAATGTGAATTTTTTTTTTGCGTCCATATAATTCTGTAGCATGTTAGAAATACTGTCTCCAATTTTCACGGATTAATTCGAACTACAAATGATAAAAAAGATGTCTTGTTTCAGTCACTGCGCAGTGCCACGCCCACTTCACTAGATGACATTCTCCTTGTTTATACATCTTCATAAAATCTTTTATGTGGATTCCCCGTAACTTTCATTTTTCGGTGTATAAGGAATATTTATTCCTGAACCACTGGAGATACATAAGTGAAATTTTCTGCAGACTTTGTTCAAACTGTAACACAACTTCCTGTGGTTCAAATTTTTTCTATGTGTATTTCTGTCAAAATTATTTACATTTTTGACAAACTGAAATTGCTTTGTTTCATACACATAATTTTTAAAAATAAATTGCAAGACTTCTAAAAGAGATATTAAAAAACTGTTTCACACGTTTGCTTATCTGATTACTAAGTATTACCTACCACAATATCAAAATTGTAAGTAAAGTAATTTTTGAGAAAATGTTCCTTGTGTGATAGCATGTTTTAGGAAAATTTCCAACAATGCCAGGTTAAATTTTTTGAGAACAAAATTTGAAAAAATTCCACAATGTAGCCCATAACATAATTACTTCAAGTACAAAATTTTGTTCAATTATCTTTCAAACGCCGAAAACTGTGTTAGATTATGTAATCACGTCCATTTTCTCCTACGCCCCCCCTTAAAGCGAATAGCAATAACAAAAAGAGCCTTCAAGAAAAAAAGGAATCTTTTAGTTTCAAACTTTTATCTAGGACTTAGAAATAACTTTTCAAAACTCTATGTGTGGTGCACAGCACTTTACGGTAGCAAAGCATGGAACATAGGAATACCAGAAGGAAGCCTTTGAAATGTGGCACTATAGAAGGATGCTGAAAATAGGTGGGCAGATAAAGCACGAAATGAACTAGTGGGTGAGAAAAGAAGTTTGTGGATGGGGCTTACAGAAAGAAGAGATAGGATGGTAGGTCAAATATTAAGATATGCAGGATTGGATGATTGTTTTAGAGGAGGGAGTGGTCAAAGGTAAGAACTGTAGAGGAAGACAGAGATTACAATATATGAAGCAGATAATTGAGGATGTAGGTTGTAGAGGGTATGTTGAGATGAAGAGGTTAGCGCAAGATAGGAAGGGATGAAGGACTGCTTCAAATCTGTCAAAAGACTGTTGACAGAAAAATAAATACCTCCATCAAATGATAGTGATCCACTTTTGCTCAAAATTTACTGTGATACCAAACTTAAATTTATACAGTTTAACTGAAATGCTATGAACTTTATTGCTACTTTCTCCCAAGCAGTTGAAGGCTTTCATTATGCACCTTTGTTGATTCCTGGAGACCCAGCACTGATTACATTATTTGTTTCACATTTCATAAATCTCAAATTTAATATTTTCTTTTTAAAGCATTATGCAATTATTTATATCATGTAACATTCATCACCTTTCTGATATTTCTCCACATTTGTATAAATAAAAATTTAAATGTTCCAAAATCTTAAATCTCTAAGAGTTCTTCAGCGATTGCTTTGATATTTTGACATAATGTTGCATTCAAATTTGTGCGTGTTTTTATATACCTATGTCAGTTATTTCGTTATTTTTTTGTTTTTCTCATATATATACAATATTCATATGTATGCCTAGTATTGATTAAAAAACTATTGGCCCAATTTACGCATATTTTTTGCAAATAAGCCCTAAAGTTCCCTCTATACAAACATTCGCCACAGTCAGGGGCTCAATGCCCTGGAATTCTATCTAGATTTGCAACCACCACATAGCCAGCCTAGTACATACTTCCTTTCAACCTTGGCCCATCTAGTTCTCTCCAAAAATTTATTTTCCTTCAATTCCATAGTATATCACCAGAACCGCAGCAACGCCAAGGGCACCCGCAAGGCCCCATCCTATGCCAACCGGTTCCTTGGGCATCTGGAAGTACATTTCCTGAACGATGCTCCCTTCAAACCCACTGTGTGGTTCAGATATATGGATAATATTTTTATGATCTGAACCCACAGAGAAAACTATTTTCTTGAATTTCTCCATTCCCTTAACAATAGCAACAATTACATCAATTTCACCTGGAGCTACTCCCGCTCACACATCACGTTCTTCGATGTTGACATCACGCTCAGGCATGGTGCCCTTCATACCTCTGTCCACATCAAACCCACTAACCTATCCAAGCCCTTATTTTCTATTGTTACCCCACGGAGCTCGTAGATGAACAGATCTCCCATGCAATCACTAAGCCTCCAAGTAACCACTCTCACTTGTCACCCACAAAAACCAACCATAGCCTTTTTCACCCAGTTCTCTCCTGGCCTCGAGTCTACCAACCATATTTTGCTACAGGGGTATGACTTCCTTCAATTCTTAATGCTCACTCTTCTACCAAAAATTCTACCCACTTTCCCCCATACATGGTTTAGCAGACCACCCAATCTTAAGAACATCTTGGTCCACAAATACATGCATAAATTGAAGCACTGTAAATTAAGGAATTTAAAAAAGTTAATAAAACTAACAGCTCAAAAATTAATCATAATGGAGATAAATTAAAATAGATAAGGCAGGGCACTTGCCATGCCATGTGGTAAAATCAGGGTACCAAATAAAATAATAAAGGAAATACTTATTTTGTCTGAATACTTGTAGAAAATGTAACAATTACAGAGGAATAACACTTCTATCCCATGGACTCAAGCTAATAGAGAAAATTATAGAAGGCAGGCTTAGGAAAGTAATTGAACCACAGCTTGAAGAAGAGCAGTATGGATTTAGACTTAACAGATCAACAACAGATCTCCTCTTCACTACTCGTATGATCATGGAAAAACATTGGGAGAGAGGAAGAGATGTCATATTTATTTTCCTAGATATTGACAAGGCCTATGACAGCATACCTAGGGATAAACTTTGGGAATGTCTGACCAAACGGAATGTACCAACAAACTTGATCACCAAAGTTAGAATGCTTTATGAGAGGTGCCAAAGCTGCATTCTAATTGGAGACTCCTATTCAGACTGGTTTGTGACTACCAAAGGTGTTCAGCAAGGTAGCGCATTATCACCCTTGTTGTTCATCATCGTAATGGACGAAATTATGAAGAGAGTAAAACAGCAACTCAACCCTGAGGACTTTAAATCATTTGCATTTGCAGATGATGTTCTGATTTGGGGATATACAGAAGAGGAAGTGCAACAGAAACTGAACCTCTGGAATAAGCATTTTAAGGAATTTGGCCTTAAAATAAGCCACACAAAAACAGTGGTTATGGCTGTCAGCAGACAGAATATGGAGCCCGTTATCTATCTGGATGGTGAACAATTGAATCAGGTGGATAATTTTCAGTACCTTGGCAGTAAAGTGACCTCTGACAGTCGATCCCAGAATGAAATTACCAATAGGGTACAAAAAGGAGCTCAGTTTTACCATCAAGTTAGACACCTTTTGTGGAACAATCATGTTCCAATTACATCCAAAATGGCACTGTATAATTCATACTTCTTACCAATTACAACATACAGCCTGGAAGTATGTACCACTACCAACAGAGATGAAAACAGAATCCATGCGGCCGAGATGAAGTTCCTGAGATCAATGGTCCAGAAAACCAGAAGAGAGATCAGGAATGAAGTGATCCGCAAACAGATCCCAGTCAGTGAAACCCTCCGAGAAAAAATTTCCAATGCAAGATTGCAATTGCTATGACACGTCAATCGAATGGACTCTACAAGATCACCGAGGATATGGCTGGAAAAATAATTGGAGGGTAAAAGACCAAGAGGCCGGCCCAGAAGGAGATGGACTGATCTTGTGAAATTAGACCTACAGGATAAGGGTGTACAATGGTCCAAAATCCAAGAAGAGGAAACATACTTGGACAGGCAAAAGTGGAGAGCGCTCTTACAACACACCCGGGAAACTGGAGATGGGAGAAGATGATGATGATGATGACTTGAATACTATTTGTATCAAGCAGGCAAAACTAGTGTAAGAAGAAAACTTACTGCTTTATGCTCATCAACATTGGGTCACAGAGTCAAGAAAAGATTTGGGAAAAGAAACTCAAAGTAATTTGGCCGTGATATTTTCAAGGAGAATTCTGACAATAGTCTGGAGTGAGTTTGAGAAACTGTGAAAAGTGGATCTACATTATAATGGAGATTGAACCTGAGTTCTCCCAAATAAAAGGACCTTCATTAACTGCACATCCAGTTGAATGAAGCAAAAGAAAACACTCCTAAATGGAAACTGAGTACAACGCAATTGAGATTAATTAAAAACAGAAGAAAAATCAACAGTTGGAAAGGAACTGTGTTTATGTATTATTTGAAATTATTAAATATAACTTAGTTCTCTATCAAAATATTAGACTGCATTCTACTTCAGTCTTGAAGGGATTGTGACTTTAGAAATGATCCTAATGCCACATATGCTATAAACACTGAAGAAGCTGTGAGTAAATAGTCTTCAAGTGTTCCTGTTTATATCAGATTATCTGTAAATAACAGAGATCAGCTGCAGTGATTAATAAACATGGTAATAGAACAGTGAGGCTTTTGGTGCAATTTTTGTAATTTGATGATTAACACTTTTGCCACAGATTACATCTAGAGATGCTCAGAGCTGATACTTTACCTCAGTGCGGATGACATCTTTAGACGTCCACTGCAAGTGTTGTCTGCAAGGGCCAGTATTTGTTAAGTTCAAAGTGGAAGTAGACATAACTGTTCTTATCACTTTGCTACAGTGTAAATAAGCCTATTTATAATACAAGTGTGGTTTCATAAGGTTACTAAACCTCTGTGCAACCAATATGGCAGCAATAATTATTCATAAAATAGCACATAATGTTATTAGTGCACTATTGCAACACGTTTACACATTCCAGTATGCAGTATGTCTTTGTTCCAGAGATAGTTCAGCTCTGCATGCATATAAACATATCTTCCTAATGTTATAAAGTGTAATTATTAATGGTGATGAAAATGTAAAATGTTGAATCAAATTTTTGTGATGGAGTATGAAAATATTTCACATACCTTTTAAAATGTGTGTGTGTTTCATGGTGTGTATTAGTATTTACAATTTCATGCATTTCTGTAATTAAAAAAAAAAACTTATCCTACTCTCCTACTTGACTGTATATGATGTCAATAGATGTCATCAGCACTGGATGAAAAATTAGCATGCTAGGCTTGGTGCACATGACATCTTTAGACATCATTTGCTTTTTTGCTCATTTTTTTTTAACTGAAAAAAGGGTTTTGCTAACAGTAAAGTAATGTACTGCATGCAAGTAAATGAAAAAATTGTTCAGCACTGGGGTCGAGTATCTTAGTGTTACTTCTACAGCGAAAGGGTTAATTAAATAATAATGTTTTATGTTTGGATTGCTGATGAAGGGTTGAATGTTTATACTTGTTAATCTTTCTCCAGCAAATTATTTCATAATTTTGTTGTTAAAGTATGCATTATTTGTTTTACAGGATACAAGATACAATTTACAGAAATTGCATCTGAAGTTTTATGTTCTTCTGTGGAAAACAGTTACAGAAACATAAATTTATTTGAATGTACAGCATGCAATAGAACATACAAGTATCCAGAGAATCTTGCCAGGCACAAGAGAAGAGAATGTGGAAAAGGTCCTTCATTCTTTTGCCCAATATGTCCTCATGGAACCAAACAAAAAAGTAACCTACTGAAACACATAAATATAAAACATTCAAACAAGACACAGTGAACAGCAAAGATAAACAATTTCTACAATTCAATAAAATATATTTAGTTTTTTCCCTGTATCATCGTTAATTATCGAGCAGAATTTGAATTATTTTTTGTTATTGTGTTTTTGCATTGCATTTCAATTAAATAAATATCTTGAATGATTTCATTTAATTTTTAAAAATAAACTTCTAAATAAAAAACATATCACTACTACTGTATATTTTCACAGCATTTGGCTCCTGCAGCTAAGCAACCAGTAGCTTGCGTAGACTTGAGATTTCATTGGCATCGAGTGTGTTTCTGTAGACAGATTGCTGTGACTATCAGAGAGCCATTGAACTGATTTGCAACAATTTTTCTCATAACTCCAAACTGTTCCTGCAGTGACTTTTATATATTAGTAAATTTTGCTTTGGGTGTGTCTGTTTTAAGGATATTTCCTCTTCACCCTATGCATTTGTGTTTCATTGTGTATTGTACATCTTTGTTAGCGAAAATTATGGTTTGTGTTGTAAATATATTTGAAATGTAATGAAATCACAGAGTTTGTAGTTTTAACTTTGATAATTTAGTTCAAAGATGCCCATAAAAGACAGTGTGGAGCATCTTTGAAAATTAGATGAAGAGAATAGTCATAAAAGAAATGGTTTTAATGAAAGCACAAATGGAATGTAAATTAAAAGAAAGAGGCAGTTTCGAAGGAGAAACTAATTAAGTTGCAATATTAATAAGTAGTATGTAAATGTTATATATCCAGAATTGAAAGAGAATTAATGTATGGTGTAAATGACATTGTGTAGTAATAGCAAGGAATGTTTAATAAAAAGAAGATAAGCGTTAATTGTGTCTTATCTTGTTAATAAGAATTACAGCTTAACGATCTGAGAAAACTGAACAAATTATTCCAGAAAGTAAATAAATGAATGAAAACTTTAATGACATTAAAGTAAACATTTTTCAGATGTTCAGATGTTGGATTGAACCAGATGTTTAAAGCAAGAAGCAATTTGAATAACTGTAAATATCTTGTAAGTATATAGAAGGAAGAAAATAAAATAAAAAAAGATATGTGAGGCTGTATACTGACATACTGTCAGGTACAATACTTTGAAAGAAAGGAAGAAGAGAAAAATAGTGTGATGCACCCACAGCAATGCCTCACAACTAAATATCAGATACATTCTTGTTTGATCATGAATACATTCACATTGTTATATATTTAATGTACAATTGACATCCCGTAAGAGAAACAGGATACAATCCTCATGAATCAAGTAATTAAGGTTAAAATTACTTTCTCATACAACACATGTGACCATTTCTCTTAACCAGTCAGCTCCATTTCTGCCCCTGGATTGAGCTTGGTGGGTGAGTGGTTAACACTCTGGCCTCGCATTCGGGAGGATGATGGTTCGAATCCCCATCCGGGCATTTCATGGTTTCCCTAAATCACTCCAGATGAATGACGGGATGCTTCTTTCAAAATCCCTTTGCCAAATTCCTTACCGTTCCTTGTTCCCAGTCCCATTCCATCTCTAATGATGTCAACGAGGTGTAAAGCTATAAGGGGGAAAAAAAGGTAAGTCTGCCCTGGGCAATGACAATGGATAGTAGGGGCAGCGGTGACATGCTGTGGATACAATGAGACAAAATGGGAGTGACAAAATTATGTTCAAAGGGCCAACAATATCATAGTTTTGCCCCAGATTGGAGAATTTCTGGATTTGCCACTCTATGCAGTTCATTAACCTTTATAGGTACCTCAAGATTTAGTCATACAAAATGAGGTACATTACTGCCTTTCTTAACTCTGTACAAATATTAAAGTAAATATCCGTGAAAAATGTATTTTAACCCAACATGTAAAATTTTTCTCTTTTCTTTATCTACATTATCTTATTAAGATAGTAAGTTAAGAAGAACACTAAAGTCATTTTATTTTTCATGTTCTTGTCTTTTTCCTTTTATGTCAGTCATTCTATTAATTTTTAATTATTGTGGACTATATGGCAAAGGAAGATATGGAAGAGGATGTGCCCAATAATCCACAAAAATGGAAATGGCAAATGATGTTTATGGTGAGTATGGCAAAGACATATATGAATTCATTTGTCAACACTGTCCACTCTCATCCATACTTGAAGAAATTAATATTTATGTGTTTCAAATACTTTTAATAAACACCAGATTAAGGCAGGAGAGTCGGGATTAAAATACAAACATAAGTACACTTCATAATATTTTGGTATTAAAGTTAATCATGTATAGAGGTTGGACATATCAATATGAGATCGGATGTGTACATTCTAAGACTGCAGCCGAGATGAACAAAATGGGAAGACTGAGGGTGGCAGATGTGAGAGAAGTATGCAATTGAAAATATGGTAAGTATTCTCTCAACATAAGACTAAATAAAATAAAATAGGAAATAACAATTTGGATCAGTAAAAAAATTATATATATATATACAGGTGAGGTATGACCAGAGGTGAAGGCCAAGGCAAGGGGATACCTGATATAAAAGATTTGTTAAGAGGCTAGTTCCCATCCATGGGAGTTCAGAAATAATAGCTCTGATAGCTTTCACTGAAAACATTTGTTAGATAGTTTCCATACTACCAGGACAGTGCGCATCATAATATATATATTGCGAATGTCTCAGTCAAAATTCCTCAGCCTTCTTCTAGGGTGAAACTGGTTCATCACTGAATGTTCTATCTTGCCATTGTAAATTGTTTGCCAGATTCTATATAAGAATCTTTTCCTGATACCATTAACCATTCTGAGCTCTGTATGGTGTATTTGACATCAGATATCCCCCTGGCCGCTAGCTCCTCCATAAGATCCTACCAGTAAACTTATCACTTATTTTTATGGTATATAATTTTTTATTTATTTATATATTGTATATAATTTGTATTTTTTACTATCCAAATTATTATTTTATTTTATTGTTTTGTGCTTATAGTGTAGATTAAAGTTTCCCAGAATTTTCAGTTGTATATTTCTTGCTCCATACGAATGAAAAGTCTGCAATGGGAATATGACTTACAGCACTCTTCACTGAACTCTAACCGTGCCTGGTACCTCGTAGATGAAATCAGCCTCACACAATTGGTTTTACCCCAACGGATAAAGGTATTTGCATAAAAGAACACTGTAGACTTCTTGATAGTTGAAAGTGATATATTCTAAATTATTTCCATTCTTCGGTACCAGAGACATTTTTTATCAGACATCGAAGTTCTTTTCCGAAATTGAAGGTTAAGCACATTCATGCAAAGCGAACTTCTTTTGAACCCCCTTTTTTAATAAAATTGTTTATTAGTTTATCTCAAAGAAAGCTGTTACTAGCTCCAGTCTCAACTACTGAAAACTTTTCTTACGTTGCTCTGACAGGCATGCACAGCCAAAATATGCTTATTTGTCCTCATCACGGCCCCTCCTTATATTCATTCTGAATGTTGTGACATCACAGTGGAATTTGGACTGACAAATGAACCCTTATTTTTACTCTGATTGCTGTGAAATTTTATATGCTTTAGATTGACATTTAAATGTTATTTCACCTAATAAGAATTTCCCTCTAAGTTTGATACTTTGGAGATAAAAATTTCCAAGATCCATACATTTTACTCCTACTTGAAAAATTCTTAATCTCCTGGGTAACGTTTGGTATTAAAACAAACAATATAAATTTCTTTTAAGTTTTGGTGTATATTAAAAAACTGTCCTTACTGTGTTTCATACTAAAAATCAAACTTTCATGCTATTGTATGATATTTATTAAACTTTGAAATTTAACGTTTCAAGAACTACAACTCTGATCAAGTTGAAATAAACTTTATTCTTCTTCACAAAAATTCTACTTTCCAATGTTTTTTTAAATTCGTCTCTAAAGTTTTATCTTCCTGTAGTTTCAAATTAGTGCAGGTGGTGGAAGGATCTGCCGTTAGGGTTATTCCTAACATTGTCCATGGTACACTCGATTATATGACATCTCATAACTTCCCATGCTGTCAGTAGAGTAATTCCACAAATTTTTAAAATGGTGCACACTCCATAAATATATTTTCTTGTCTGAAAGACCTACTTCTCGTTTAGCTATTGACTCTATCTTTTCACATGTTGTATGTCATATGCTGAATATTTTGAGCTTTAAATCATTCCTGCAGCTTGAAAATTAAGGCTGCTATCTTAGAAAAAGCTGATTCTGGTGCATGTCTCCACATGCCAATTTATACTTATTCATGATAACTATGTAACTAAATTTTCTAGACCCTAAGTGTCAGATCTCAATTTGACCATAATTTTATTTTACACCTCTGAAAATGAATGTGGCTAAAAGGCTTATGAAAAACATAAATCCCTTTATATTACTTTTGATGACTTACAAATTTGATTGAAATCTACCTACTACCATGTTTACTGACTCTTGAAGATTCTTTGAAAAGTAGTTTGCTCTTGTTTTTCTGTGTGCTAAGGATCCTTTTAACTAATGTTGCCGTTATATCAGGAAAAGTAAGGATAACACCCACCATTGTCATTTGTGCGTTCCATCATGTGGCTTATCTCAGTATGTACCTGTCATGATCTAAGAGTTATTTCAACGGGAGATAATTATTTCATAGGTATTAAACAAGGCTAGTGAGCTTGAATTATTAGCAAATACCAGGTGGGGTTCCTGGGATGTAGAATGCTGGCAGTTCATTAAAGACCAAACTGGGAAGGCTTGGGACTGGCCAAACCTACCCTGCCATGATTGGAATGATGGTAGGAGATTGAGGTTTGTAAACCGGGTTAAGATGGGCTCCAGGGTCTGTCTTCTCTGTAACTACCATGCTCAAAGATATCTCAAGAAATCGTCGTTGAAGAAGCAAGTATCAAAGCTGGCCTCAGCAACAGTCGCCACATGGATAACACTCACTGAAGGCAACCATCATGCAATTGCAGCCATTAACCAGACTGGCTCTATTTGTAGTAGGGAGGAGGGAATGGTTGGCTATGGGAAGTGACATCTGGACATAGAGGCACAAGGCTACATTGTTCTCCCACAACCCATAAGTTTATTTGTCACTTGAATTAAATAGCTATAATCAATCAGTAAATTCCTGGTTGACAAAGTACCCATTCAAGAAAATCTCATGCTGTAATTGTTCTATTTTGAATTTTAATTATCATCTAAGTCATTGGATAGCATTGTATAAATATTGTAAATTAAACCCTGTGAATACGACATGGCAGGCTAAAGTTATTCCCCTCTAATTATCCTATGATGAAATTTGCATCCTGAATCCAGGTTGCCTCCTACACAAAACCCTACACATGGCTCCACTTGCTCGAATTAATCGGTACATAGACAGACATCTGATCTCCTTTATAAATGTCTCGCCTTTATTCGTAATGATGGTTTGTACTGAAATATTGTAAAGTCTGTTTGTGTTTAAGTGTCTGTCATGGACATCCTGCCTTCATTTCTTGTGGAGTGATAGATCTGCTTTCACCATACTTCCTTATTTTCGTTAACTAACAGTAAATTCATGGTCATTACTATTTTAAAATACTTCTAGTGTTTGATGTATTAAAATAAATACTGACAAATATACAAAATCACAAACATTTTATAAATGTGTCATACTTTTTAGTCCTTACTGTATCTCCATTTCAGTATGTAGACACAATATAAAAGATTTTATTGTATTAGTAAATATTCAAAACTGAAGTCATTGGTAATATTATGAAGGCCTTTGTGTATAAGTTTTTAAATTATAGGAACTAGAAATCAAACCAAAATTTATCATAAATAAAAGCGTAGGTTCCAATATCTGAATGTACACCATCAGTTCATCATCATTATCATCATCTTTTAATTGGGCTTTTTCCACATTCATGGGTCACCTGAAACACTTCCTCTTTCTATAGTCTTGTACTTGTTTTGAAAGCATATTTATCAGTCAGATTACCCACTTGCTAGGCCTGTTGTAGGCTTATAGTTGAACAGGTGTGTTGCCATGTATCTGCAAAACATGTAACTATGTTCTGTGTGTGATAGGTGTGTAGCTTGATTAATATGTGGCTTGTGTAATGTGTAGCTTGTGAGGAGGAGATTGGGAACCCTATCCACATTCATCTCGATGATTGCAGGAAACTGCTTAAACACTGCACTCAGGATGACCAGTAAGCAGGGGCGAGGTCTCAAACTTGGTTCTTTGTACCTCATCGACCCTGTGTGGTGGTGACTTAATGCATGCAGCTACAATGGCAGGTTACACCATCAGTTCCAACTAACAAATTAACTTGATAGTAATAAATTATCTGAACAATGGCTAATTTGTGATGGACAAAGCATAACTGTATGTTTCACTGTGTATTTAACTGTATATTTTCTATCTTCGTCAAATCTTGAGAACTGCATTTGAAGAACTGTTATTGATGAAAAACTTTATAGACTTAAACATTAGAAAAGATTCTTCAGCTTTTACTGACTGCTATAACCTCTATCAAATGATTATATGATTAAAAAGTGTAAAAGGTAAGCAGTGGTGTTTTAATTATTTTAAATCTTACATTTTGTTGTTGAATGTAGATATCAATTGTACAATTAGCTTTTCTTAATGTCTGAATTTGTGATTTCTAATTGGCGTTGGAATGTGTAAAGATTAATACATATTTTTTTGGACTTCCATGTCTGTTCTAATTTTTAATGATCTGTTTAATAAGGGAGAATGTTTTCAAGGATGAATTGTGTGTAGCATTGAATGTATTAAAGCAGTGTTTATTACTTGAAACTCTTCAAGTATTAACCTGGGCTTATTATAAAAATCTACTAAAAGTCATCAACATTTCCTCTGCAATATACATGTGTCACTGTGTATAGTTTAAGCTTTCTTGTACCAGTTAGCAACCTATTATTTGAGTTTCAGCTATTTTTAAAATATCTTTTACAATATAATGTACTAAATTTTATTATTTCATTCATTGTATATGTTTGTGTGTTCAAACACATCATGATTCATTCTGTTGTGATAAGTGATAGCCTTTTCCTCCAACCTTCAGTGACCATAACAGTTTTTAATCACTTGAAACCCTCATTACTTTTACAAATAAAAAGAGGTTTCAAAATTAATATGTGGATTTTGAGGCTGTACAGAATTTTTATTTTTGACTTACAATTATAAATGCCATATTCGATAATCCTAATATTATTTTGATTACAAATGAAAGTCATTTTTTATTTGTAACCAAATTAAATGAAATAGCAAATCAAATAGTTCCATTGTACACATGAACATGCAGTGTTTCCTCTATCTGCCACTAGTGGTAAAGATGGTGACTTCTGAACAGAAAGCTATTTGTGTTTTACAGTTTTCAAGGTGTGAATCTGTAGTTACAGTTCAACAAGCATTCCGTATTTAGTTCCATTATGATTCTCCAAGTGATAATAACATCCGTAGGTAGTATAATCAGTTTGATGACACCGGCTGTCTTTGTAAAGAGAAGAGTATGGTACAACCAAGCATTAGTGAAAAGCACATTGAACGAGTGTGAGAAATTCTTTTATGTACATCCTCAAGAAATCTGTTAGGAAGGCTAGTCGTGAATTAGCAATTCCATTGACATTAGTTTTAAGTAAATGTTTACAACTACCCCATCATCATTTACAACTGTTACAAGCTTCAAATCCTACTGACTACTGTTTATATGAGAACCTCACAAATGTTGCTGCCTATTAATGAAGATTCATCTAAGTGGAAATGTGAAAACTCATAATGTGTTAATCTGGCAGTCAGAAAATCCCCACGAGATTGTACAATAGTAACTAGACTCTCCAAAATTTAATTTTCTTTTGTGCCATATTACTCTTGACACACTCATTAAGGTATGGAAGAACTCACCTATGGACTGGATGTGTACCCTATGATGAATGGTTCTCACATTGAAAATGTAAGCTACCTTACTCTCTATTGTCTATATTCAGTTAAAAATCCGGCGAAGTTTGAGGTTAACATTCAGTACCAGATACCATAGTTTGAAATCGAAATAACAACATTTTAAGTTCAGAAAAGTAAACAAACCACACATTACAACCATAAATAAGAAGTTTCGAATAAAATATAAACCACAAACTTACCTAAATGGGCGTAATCCATAATAATCCTGAAGTAAAGTAAACAGATCTGGTTACACAACCACAACACTAATATTCCACTGATTTAAACACTGTAAAGCACTTTAATAATCAGAATTTCACCGTTTTATATTAAATTCACCAATAACGCGTAGTTCCAGACCAATTTAATGCAGTAAATATGATTTTTAAAGCATCTCCACATGGAGTGAATCTCAATGTTTAATTTCAGCACATCTAAACAGTTTCAGAGCTTTAAAAGTAGATGTAATCAAGCAAAATAACTGGCCAGTTAATATTCTCTAAGTTTCCGATAACCATCAACTAATAAAAAGAAAATATAAGTAAATAAAAGTCCACTTTGTGATGGCATCATAGCAACGAACTTGGAAAATTTAATTTCTCCCCAACTAACATCTTTCACGGACTAAAAACTTTTCTAAAGTGCTTAGATTAAATAAAGGTTCGATTTAAATTTAGTTTCAGGCCACAATAGACTTTAAATAAAAAGTGAAGTTTCGGTTGTACAATCTAGGAAAACAGTAAATTTTAGAAAAATTCTATAACTTCTGATAGCCTTAACCGATTTAAAAGATTTTTACACCAGTAAACTCAGCAAAGGCTGGGGAACACTTTGAAAATAATATTAACTTGAGATTTTAAAGTTTTGCAAGGTCACATGATGACGTATCGCAATACTCTAAACAAATGTGCTTTTAAATTAACCAACTTTCAAAATTCATTTTCACCGGTCTGGAAGCTCTAAAAACAAAACCAAACACACCACTACACTTGTCTCATTACGCTCTTCATCTTGTGATTTTCCGGTAGCACTCAGTTAACAGATTCTTTTTCTAGATAGACTATTGTCTAGGTCAGTAGGCCATTTTGATAAAAGTTAGCCATGACAGGATGGGACAATCAGTTCAACAGATCGGTTTGAGGAGACCACACGCATCTCGTGTGTGCTTAAGTTTGAGAAGGCCCGGGCTCGCGGTGGCTTATGGGTAGGCTGGACTTCGGGAAGTATGGCTGACCAACGCCATTTTAAAACAGGCGGGGTAATATCAGAACTCTAAAACCTTACGACATGTGTTCATCTTAACTTTCAATTTCATTCGGGATATCGCCCTTGGTTCAGTTCCATTCCTTGACAACTTATATTCGTGTGACGACATGTTTCGCCGAACTCTTACAAGTCATTTTTTAAATTTATTTTCGGCGAGATTAGTGAAAATTTCTAAGGATATATCCTGTCAGGGATTCCGACTCCTCTCTTTCATTTCAAATTGTTATCCCCTAACATGGGATCTCAGTGACGCGTGCTCAGTAGAGCTGTGATGCAGAAGACAGACCGCACAGTGATATTCAACCAACAGTGCCACTTTTTGGGTATTTTCGTCGAATTTCCTGACCACTCAGCTGCCCAGCCGCCATCGAGAGTACAGTACGTCAGAGTGTGGGGTACACACTTTGTACCCGGGATGTCACCTCGCAGCTGATGTTGCAGACACCGACCAACGATTCCGGCCAACTTCTCCCTTCATCCCTGGGATGCTGACATTTTCGTCCGGGAGATCAGCTGTGTGAGCTCCGTCAACGCTACACAGCAACCTCGCCAGCGCCAACCGCTGTTGACTACTAGCCATCCAGCTATCAACAAAGATAAGTGTTTGTCACATTATTAACCAAGTAGGGCGCCTCTACCTTGGACCGTGGTGGCATCCGAGTTTTGCCGGAGGCATCTTTCCTGTCAGTGCAGTGGGTCTCTTCGCGGGTATTTTGACCACTGCACCTCAACATTTCTTCCAACCCATAGTTGCCCGAATCATTTTCAATGTTGTTCAACGCTACAACCACAGTAGCAGCATTTTTTCTATCTTATTAGCTATTACGGTAGCACCTAATGGCGTAATACCACTCACCCGATTTTACAGGGTTTACTATTTTTTTTCTCTCTCTGCTATTGGAGAATTGCTATTTTTTATACTTTTTGTGTACTTTTGAAAAGTGACATTGTGTTTTCATATTTGAGTTGCGAATCTCATAGTCAGCTGTTCAGCTCAACGTCAAAGATTCTTAGTCGCCTGAGACCTAACAACCTAACTTCAGACAGTGCGCAATAGATACTGGCTACTTTGTGCACTAATATCGTTGCTTTGTTTACATTTTGTCTACAAGGTACATTGCGTGTGAAAAAAAAAAATCTCTCTCTCTCTTGCATTCATTTTCATTGTTTTTGTATGTTTTTTTTTTTTCTCTCCAGAGGGTTAGTTTAAGATATTTTGTGAATGTATTTTGGTTTTGGGGGTTGTCATATTTTTTATGTGTTTTGTGAGTGACCTTCGCCGAATTTGGGAAACAGCTGTTTGTTATTACATTGTCACCAATAGCCTTACTAGCTACTTTTTGTGATTGTTAATTTTTAAGAATTCCTCCATTTCAGTTGAACTTGAGTTTCTCTTTTGACATTTCTCAATTTTTATTTTCATTATAGATTCACATGAGACTAATGTTGTCAGAGGCAGGACTGCCAGTGCTAGTGATGCTACTGATAGAACTCATTCAATGATTACTAGGTCCCTGAGTTCATCCACTATTTATCTACTTAGTGATACCCAAAATCCCGGACCTGCTTCACAGGCTGAGGAAATCTTTACTCATGATAGTACAACTGTTAAAATTTCATGTGATGTGGAATCTGTTGCAACAGCTGATACTTCCACAAATGATAGTACTGAGACTATCCCTGTTCCTGAGGAGTTAGTCAATGCTAGCCAGCAACCACACACACTCCAAATTGCGCATTTCGCTGAAGGAGTTCAGAACCTAACACCGGACTCAGAAGAGTCGGATACTAAAGACAATCTGCTGGCTCACCAGTACGCTAATATTGATAATCCTAATCACAGTAGTAACACAGTCAGTTCCCATACTACCTCTGAGAGTGACCTTGGGGCATTCTCGCCACCAAACATTGCTCAGGATACACACACACAGGAACCTATCCCACTGACAGTTGATATACCACCACAATTCCAGTGGATGGCAACTTTCATTAGCCAACAGACCCAGGGGTTGAGTACAAAATTGGACCGACAAATTCAGGAAATTAAAGATCTTAAACATACTATTATTCAACAGAAACAGGAATTCATTAACACATTGGACCAAAAATTTGCCAAATCAACTCAAGCTCTTAAAGACATCAAGAACAATATTGACCACATCAATAACAAATTTGACCAACATGAGTCACATTCTTTGGTACAGGGGTCAGTTGAGACACCAGAGCCTACTGCTACTGGCGCACAACTTGTTACAACCACTGAACAGCTGGTAGCTATCTCGACTAAGCTTGTAACACCCACCCCTTCCCAGCCCCCAGCTGAGCAACACATAATACCTCCAGCAACTCCACTTATGGCTATTTGCTCTGACTCTGTACCTGAACCTCCAGACCAGCTGATTTCTGATATTCAGTCAGTAGATTCTACATTTCATACTATTTGTTCACTTCATCCAACCACCACTATTTGCAAGAAACCAAGATTGAGGAAGCCCTCTTTTGTGGACAAACTAAACTAAAGTTGGAAATCCATTATCAAATGTTCCCTACCTCTACTACCCGTAATTGGCCATTGGTTTCCAAACAACCTGCAGATATTGGGAACGTTCAAAAACACACAGTGGCTACTATTCTTTTTCAAAAGTATTCAAGTCAGCAAGAGACTGACATTTTGGTGTCCTTTCATATTTTGGAAAGTATACACTGCGGGGATGCCAGATTTTCCAGGGGCAAGCCACCCAGTAACCACACTTCTGACCAATTCATACATTGTTCTCAAACCACAGTTGTTATTGAAATGATTTCACACTCCACTTCTTCCTTTGGTTCTCAACACAGGAAGGTTGGGAGAAAAACATTTATTCTGAGAACAGTTTGTTTTGGGAGGGGAGCTAAGATGAAAAGCAACTTCAACCCTTTCCCACCAAAAGAGAAAACACTATTTGATGACAGAAGGAATGTCCTCAAACTCAAAATATTTGCCCTTGATATACAGGGAGGTTCACAAACATTAATCCATGTTATGGTGTATATGTCAGTTGATGTTTTTTCAGATTTTGCACAAATAGGCAACCATATTCATAGCAATAAGACAGTTAATATTGCCAGAGATTTTGTTTATTTTTTCCCTTTTGCTATATTTAATATATGTTTTGCTGACTTCTTCATGAAGCTGATAGTAATTTTTAAGGTTGTTATGGAGCTTGACCTTGTTTTTTCCTTTGTGTACATTCAAATGTTATTTAGTAACCAGCTACCTAGGGAAGTTATTTGCCAGACTGGGTTTGATGAGATGTCTGATACATTGGAGATGGAGCTGAGAGATGCAGAGAGAGACTGTCAAGGAAGGAATTTATTTGTGATAGTGAGGAAGTGAAAGCTCTTTTTGAATAAGGGGTGGAGATAATACTTGTGTTTCTATGTTACAAAATGGGGGGTGGATGGCAGAGAAGCAGTAACATTATATTGGGGGGAATGCGACTTTATTATCATTATTATTATTGGCATTTCCACCCATTCCTATTATTATTACATTTGGGCCAGGATGCGAAGACTTGCCTGAGGATCCCGTATTATTATTATCTGCATTATGGCATTTTAGGCATCGACCCAGGGAGGAGATGACCTCATTTATATCTATAGGTATCGGTTTAGGAACACACAGGGTGGCCTCATTTTGTGCATGAACATGGAGGAGGTGCAGTAGGATAGTCAGGACTCTGTCCCTGTGTTGATTTAGTTCTGCAGGTATGGCAGAGCTCTAGGAATTTCCTGTTAAATGACATACCTGTTACATCTCATATATGGGCGTGACACATTCCCCATTCATCAAACTAAGTGTATGACTGTACAGACCAGCATGACACCCGTTATAGTATATAAGCATTATGTTCCCCTGTAGGCGCCACTGTCGTTGTTCATACACACAATTAGGATTAGGAAGAACATAGAACACATAGTACATCAACACACTCTCAAGAGATCAGCGCTGACATAACTGAATTGTTTGCAAGTAATGTACTTTCTGAGATGAGATTTCAATGTAGATGTTAGTTTTGTTTTTCATTGTGGAGGATTAATCTGAGAACTCTTTTGTTTAGATATTTACCCTTGTGTTTTATAATAAGATGTAACATTGGGAATACTTGGATAGAGCAAGATGATTGTTCCTTGCGCCTAGAGGATTATTAGAAGTTTATGATGATAGGAGGCATACATATACTCCGTACACTTTGCAACAGTGATACCCAACATTTATTATATATATTTCTTACACCGTATATGGTTTTGAATTTTGTGCCCCCTTGCATAGTAAAGGAGGACTATGGGAGGTAAAAGAATACTCCATACACTGCGCGACACTAATACAGTACATAACGCTTAATAATACACCCTCAGGGGCATGCGCCTAGCATGCGTTGTCTGGCGTCCACGAGGCCCCCAGCTGTGGCTGTCTTTCCTTCCTTTCCTATTGGGACAGTCGCTCTTCCAATTTTTTCTATCGGCTTAGCTTAGTCAACTCTTCTTACCACACCCTCAGGGGCATGCATCTAGCATGCGTGGTCTGGCGTCCACGAGGCCCCCAGCTGTGGCTGTCTTTCCTTCTTTTCCTCTTGGGACAGTCGCTCTTCTAGTTTTTCCTATTCAGCTCAGTCAACTCTTCTTACTATCTTTCCTTTTTCTTCTTCTTCTTCTCCTTCTTCTCCTTATTACACCACATACTCACTATGCATACAAAGGTATGAGTTTCAAAAAGATGAATAACATTGAGTCCCCAAGACTTTTCTATAACAATTTTTTGACTCCTAGTAGCACACTGGGTTTGCAGAAATATCCAATACAGAAGCGACGCGACTAGAAGATACTGCGACAGATTGTCAAAGTTAGGAATTTATTTGTATGGAGGATTGAGTGAATGTTCTTGTTGAATAAGGGGGTGAAGATTTACTTGTGTTTCTATGTTGAAGGGGGGGCAGTTATGAAGAAAAGAGAATCCCACTTATATTTATCCCATAATTATTCCCTCCGAAGAGAGGATGACCCTTATTATTATTAATTATTCCCACCGAAGAGAGGATGCCCATTATTATTATTCCAAAGAGAGGATGACTTTCCCACTATTACCCTTTAGGCATCACCCCAGAGAGGGGATGACCTCTATTATTTACTTCATATGTAATACACAGGGCGACCACACCCACACTTCGTGCTTGACTGGCAGAGACCGGCATGACACACCCTCCCACACCCGTATATGCATAAGATAGGCTTCGCCGCCACAGAGTTGGGTTGACCTAATTTTTTCCCCCATGGCGCCACTGTTGTTGTTTACACATTCCCATTACTATACTTCACATACAAACATAGAACACAATACGTCGACACACTCGAAGGAGATGAGTGCGGACACGATTGATTTTGTTACATTTAAGGTACTTTCTGCGACATGACATCTAAGCTGATGTTAGTTTTTATTTCAAATTGTAAAGGATTGACCTAAGAGCCAGGTTATGTTTAAGTACTTTCCCTTGGGTTTAGAATTTGTATAATGCCCTAGTATGGTCCCTAGTGGACCTTATCAAATATGAATAGTTATTTTCTATGTATTACCTTATGCCTTGAGACTTATATCATGAGACTTACAGCCATGGGCTGACCATCCTAAGAAGGATCCCCTACATTAATGACACATTACCCTACCTACACTACGAACCAGTGTACTGGTTCCTCGCAACTTTGTTGCCTCTAACTACCCCTATTTTGTTGCAGCAGTGTACTGCTGAAAGGAAACTGCGTTTCCAATAGCTCCTAAGATTATATTTGTATATTATGCTAGTTTTAAGATGGGTATTTTGAGAAAATTTCTGGTGTTCAGTTTACCAGTTCACATCCTGGTTTTTGTTTGGGTGTCTTTCTTTAGTGTTAACTACAGTCCCAGTTGTAAAGCCATTCAGCGGACTGGTATAATATTCTTAATTTATATTCTTAATTTATGAAAAGAAATATATGTATTTTGTTTGTTTGTTGTGTACTCTTTCTTATGAATATTTTCGTATCTGTATAGTTATTATTTTTCTTGTAACCTGCTCATCTTTGGATTTTTGGGTTATAAGAATAATTTTCAGTTTTTTATGTCTCATTGCTCATTTCTCTGTATAATTTACTATTTTCTTGGATGTTTAGTGAGTAATTTCTTTTGTATTGTTAGATTAAGTTGGAACCTATGGCATTTCTCACACGAGTCGTTTGTTTTGTTTTATTGTCCGCAGATCAATCAACTGACCGAGGTCCCTGGGGCAACTGCTGTGTCAGGAACCCGGGACATGAACATTTCTCGGCAGTGTTAGGGATTTTTTTTTTATTATTTTATATATATATATATATAATTCTCGCACGACGATCTGCGACCGAACAGGACTTGGGGATTTTACCCATTCTAAGTAAAATGTGTGTGAGAAAATAGTGGAATTAGGTATAAATAACAAATAAGACGTTCATGAAACAAAAGACAGAAACAAGCTAAGGCTCATATTTTCTGTGAAAAACTCCTATTTTTTGTGATACACCTATTTTCGATGAAACATTGTAATTTTTAGTGTTAAGATATTTTTCTTTTGTAATTTCATGAATGTTTAGGCTTAACATTTTTTATTTCTCTTGGATATTTTGTTCTTTAATGTTTGTAATTTCTATTTGATCTTTATAATTTTTTCTCATATTTTGAACTTTGTGATATACATTTTGAATTTTTTGAGGACACTTGTATATTTACAACTTTTTCATTTTCGGTTTTTCAATGTTTTGAAACTGATAATAATTCAAAGTGTGAATGAGTAAATATTTTCATATCTTTGCTGTAACTTTTGGTATGAATGAGGAAACAGAACGACCGTTTAGGTTTAGGGATAGTTTACTTTTTGGGATTTTTCCAAATTTTGGGATTTTTTCTATAATTTTTGGGGATTTTAACTTTCTTTTTTGGTTTTTCTTTCTTTTCTTCAAGATGTTCAGCCAGTTTTTGCTTTCAAAAATGACTTCAATCTTCCAGGGGCATGTAAGCTACCTTACTCTCTATTGTCTATATTCAGTTAAAATCCGGCGAAGTTTGAGGTTAACATTCAGTACCAGATACCATAGTTTGAAATCGAAATAACAACATTTTAAGTTCAGAAAAGTAAACAAACCACACATAACAACCATAAATAAGAAGTTTCGAATAAAATATAAACCACAAATTTACCTAAATGGGCGTAATCCATAATAATCCTGAAGTAAAGTAAACAGATCTGGTTACACAACCACAACACTAATATTCCACTGATTTAAACACTGTAAAGCACTTTAATAATCAGAATTTCACCGTTTTATATTAAATTCACCAATAACGCGTAGTTCCAGACCAATTTAATGCAGTAAATGATTTTTAAAGCATCTCCACATGGAGTGAATCTCAATGTTTAATTTCAGCACATCTAAACAGTTTCAGAGCTTTAAAAGTAGATGTAATCAAGCAAAATAACTGGCCAGTTAATATTCTCTAAGTTTCCGATAACCATCAACTAATAAAAAGAAAATATAAGTAAATAAAAGTCCACTTTGTGATGGCATCATATCAACGAACTTGGAAAATTTAATTTCTCCCCAACTAACATCTTTCACGGACTAAAAACTTTTCTAAAGTGCTTAGATTAAATAAAGGTTCGATTTAAATTTAGTTTCAGGCCACAATAGACTTTAAATAAAAAGTGAAGTTTCGGTTGTACAATCTAGGAAAACAGTAAATTTTAGAAAAATTCTATAACTTCTGATAGCCTTAACCGATTTAAAAGATTTTTACACCAGTAAACTCAGCAAAGGCTGGGGAACACTTTGAAAATAATATTAACTTGAGATTTTAAAGTTTTGCAAGGCCATATTTCACATGTGACGTATGATGACGTATCGCAATACTCTAAACAAATGTGCTTTTAAATTAACCAACTTTCAAAATTCATTTTCACCGGTCTGGAAGCTCTAAAAACAAAACCAAACACACCACTACACTTGTCTCATTACGCTCTTCATCTTGTGATTTTCCGGTAGCACTCAGTTAACAGATTCTTTTTCTAGATAGACTATTGTCTAGGTCAGTAGGCCATTTTGATAAAAGTTAGCCATGACAGGATGGGACAATCAGTTCAACAGATCGGTTTGAGGAGACCACACGCATCTCGTGTGTGCTTAAGTTTGAGAAGGCCCGGGCTCGCGGTGGCTTATGGGTAGGCTGGACTTCGGGAAGTATGGCTGACCGACGCCATTTTAAAACAGGCGGGGTAATATCAGAACTCTAAAACCTTACGACATGTGTTCATCTTAACTTTCAATTTCATTCAGGGTGGTGCGGTCTGTTCTGTTTCAATGATTTTCTCCGATTACCATTGCTAACTGTGACTTTTGTAACTTCTGTGAAAAATTTTAAGAATATATACTTCAGTTATATGGATGCAGACTTTCATTTCCACTTTAGTACCTTTCTTACAGGAGGTTAATCTGTAAGTGGCAACCGCAGTAATTATTACAGTTAGCATTCTACAAGGTTTTACATGGTTATAGAACTTTTTCTGAACTTTGACAACTTTTTGGATGACTTCAAGTTTAGGTGAACAAGCCGATACCAGCCCCGAATTGCGGCTTTGCCCCTAACAAAAACTTGTAGGCAAAAAAACTGTTTGTTTTGCTCTTTCATTTGTTGAGTCATTTATAATTGTAATTACATAATAAAAATTCTGCAAAGCCACAAAACCCAATATTCATTTTGAAACAACATATATTATAATGAAAAGATGAGCTTAGAAATATGGTGGAATCCTTTCCACAATTTTTCCCATTAGTAATGAGCTTAATGGGAGAGTATTAACATTTTGGCACATTATTCAGGAGGAGGAGGAGGTTTGATCCCTGGCCTGGCCATTTCACTCTCCATTGTTTCCCAAAATTACTCTAGGTGTGTTAGCTTTGTTGGTTCCATAATAAAATGTTGTATCCCTTCCTGTTCCTTGTCCACAATCCTTTTCCATCTCTAATGATCACTGACAAACCATAAAGCATTAAAAGTGGAAAAAGATAATGATTCAGTTTTGTTATTTACTTTTGGAAATGTTCCACACATTCTTTAAGATTAATAAATTCTTAAAATGTGACAAGTTTTACTAGCCTCTACCTTCAGAGTCTGTTTTTTATTTTTGAAATAACATTTCATGTTTTTTCAGTTATATGTCTTTTTTCTACATATGAGTAATTAAAAGCCAGGGTTTGGCCATAGGTTCAGTTTGTGTTGAAGCAGCATCTATTATACAGTAACTTAACAGTACCATGTATTTTTACTGGAATGCGTATGAAAATGGATTAAGGATCACGTAAAATGATTTGCACTTGCATATACTGATAGCTAGTGCATTACCACGACTAATGCACTGTGTTATCAAGTATATGTGTTATCATGCTCTGACATTTTATGTCACTGTACACAGTACTATATTTCTGATATCAGTAAAGTTTTTAGAACATTTCAGTTGTGACTTGTGCTATAATGTCCACATTAATTCAATTACTTGCCTTCAGTCTAAATTTTTCTGCTATCTCAGTATGCACGATGAAAGTAATTGCAGCAATCCTTGTTTCTTTGTAGTGATGGATGAATGGGATTTGAATATTTTAGTCACAAGTTAAGCATTATAGCAGCAAAGTAGCTTCTCATAAAATATTATTTTTAAATGTAAATTATATTGCTTCTGACTAACTCTACTATAATAATGAATGTATCAGACTTTCATAATCAACATCTGAATATGGACACTGCACCAGGTGTAAAGAATCAGAAGTGCAACAATTTTTAATTGAAGCTGTATGTAAGAATTATTTAATCTGATAGATTTTTCTTTAAATGTTAATGTTTAATAACATTTGTAAAAACAAATTTTTCCTCTTTTGTATTTAATTTTGCATTAAATACTTTTATTAGTTGTCTTATTTATATGGGGAATAAAAACAAATAATGTGACAACACTCTCTTTGGCTTTATGAAACTGGAAGATGAAATTCTTAAATGTCTGCAAGAATTTGTTTTTATTTGTTAACACTTCCCATTATTATTATATGTCAATTCATCTAAAACAAGGTATGTACAGCAAAGGACATTAGCTGCTAAACCAAAATTTATCTATAACTATACCATTTTTTTATATTATTATTTTTTTGTATGAGTATTAAGTGCGTTTATGTATCACAGTCACATTAGAATAATATAGAGAATAAGTTATCATTTATGTCTGTTTTCATTTTTGGTTTTTTACTCCAGTGGACTGGAGTGTTATGAAGAACCATACAGTGATTATTTTCAAATATACTGCAATCGTCGCTGGTAGTGCTGGTTGGTAACGGTCTGAGCAACTACTCCTATCATGGCTGCACAATTAGCAAGAAGAACTGTCAGCCATTGTAAAAATAGATAGGTTCTATCGTATGAAATAATGAACAAGCATGTTCCATACTCTCCTGTATGCTCTTCCAGTATTTTCTCCAATTTTGCCCTGCAACAAGCCATATCTTTTCAACTCGGTTCATTCAATCATCACAATATGGCTTTTATTCTCATTATGTGATCAAATAATTTTGCACTTGATTGTTGTATTTGACATAATTTTTGACTAATTTCAGAGGGGTATATTGAAGTGAACACACATTCCAGTTATATATCATATTTCACAATGAATAGCAAGCTTCACTCATCTGATCTTGCTTACTTAATCGTCCATTTTTTCCAATCAGAGTAATGGAATCATTTTAAGCATAACTTTTTATAACATACATTTTTATCTGTTACAGGAGATGTGACAGTTTATGGAGAAACTGTTTCACAGTACCCTCCACAATTTGCTGTTAGTGATAACAGGGAGATCTACAAGTGCTCTGATTGTGAAAGAATTTACAAGTATCCAGAAAATCTGAGCAGGCATAGGAAAAGAGAATGTGGAAAAGGTCCTTCATTCTTCTGTCCATTGTGTCCTCATGCAACAAAGCACAAGAGTAACCTTCAGAAACATATTTTTGCAAGACACAAAAGAGTGGATGATTTCTGGCCTTTGCACATCAATCAGTAGTGAACATTATTTGATATCAGAATGTATTTGTTAACCTTGTAAGTATCTTTTTTGCTTTTAAATAGATTAATTCTCCTTCACTGTTAATGGTACATGTGGTGTGAACTATTGCACATGAAAATCCTAAGATTTTTTTTGAATTTTCCACTTACAATTTGATGTCAACCTCAATCATTGACAGCAATGTTTTTGAGAAATTCTGATACAATAAAATGTGTTGGTTGTCGATCACTGGTAACTAATGTAAGCTTCAGACAACATTTCTTATTTTGTTTACACTTATAGTATACAGTACTGTGTAAATTGGTCTGTCCATTGTTGAGAATTTTCCAGAACTGTAACTTTCTCGTGCTGTTTCTTCATTATTGTCAATGGGGCATATAAAACCTTATTTTATAGAGTTACAGTAATACCATACCTTTTTTACAATTCGTGTTCTAGAGTCTTTTTCTTATGATGTTACTATATTTCTACACCTGAAAAAGGTGGGGGGAGGGTTAACTCAAAGTATTTAATTCAGTAAATCAATTATACAAACTGAATCTTAATAATGAAGCAACTTTCAACTGTAAATTAAACTGAAATTGTAAAATATATATAAAAATTGGAGGGATGAAATTTAAAAGTAAAAGAATTTTTTCACATTCAATTCTGCAGGTAGTTTTAGTAAAGAAAATCATTTTGTTGAATGATTTGTCTAGGAATTGTATTAAAAGAGATAGAGAGATTTAATAGTGTATTTCTCCATGTGGTCGACTTGGCATCAGCCAACAAGGAAAATATGTTAGACATGAAAAAATCAATTGTTTAAAAGAGCTAAACTAAATTTAACTATCACAATAAGTTGTCAACATGGAAACACATTCTGACCAAAATCTGATGTGATAAGTAAATTCAATTGATGTTTTTTGAAGAAATAAAGAAAACAACTTTTTAAATAAAATAGTTAAGAAGACAAAAATATATTATTATAATGGTTTGACTTTAAGCATGAAAAGGATGACTTTTGTATTTGGATTTGTTGATATGTGTCATCATATCATATGTTAGAGAGTTGACACGTGTGGAAGTTATAAGGAAAAAGAAGGATTTGCGAAAATAAAATTAGCTATCAGAAAATGGAGTAATTTGTTCTAAGGTAAATTTCATTTAAAAATAAAATATAGTTAGCAAGATATACATTTTTTTAGACTTTAGCACTACATCACAAGGGCAGGAACAAGAGCAAAACTGAAATGCAATACAAGTTAATGAAAGATTATACCAACATTAATTTTTTATTTTTTTACTTATGGCTTTACACCTCATCGACGTCGAGGTCATTAGAGGTGGGATGGAACTGGGGACAAGAAGCGGGAAGGAATTTCGCCATTGCCTTTTGCAGGAAGCATCCTGGCATTCACCTAGTGTAAGGTATCCTTCGTTCTATTTTTAATATTTGGTTAGAATCGGGCCAAGTTTTGGGTTAACTTTAGTATACGGTACCACACTTAAAATAGAGTGAACAACACTTTGAGCAGAGTAAAGTGAATAAATAGTCTATAACCAATGTAAATAACACATAAATTGCATTAAATCAACGACATTTTAATAGGAAATAGGTAATCTCATGTAGAAGTAAACTAGATACTGACATGATTTAACGAGTTATTCTGAACCGATTTGAAAGAAGGAAATGGCCATAAATAGTAAATATAGTCACTAAATAAACCTTTTATCACGGTTAATAAACTTTATGTTAGAGATAAACAGATAATTTCAATACAGTAAAATCTAACCTTAAATTTTGGCACATAACAGACTTTGGTATTTCTGAAGTGATTTTCGTCCAGTAAAGAGTATAAAAGTCTAATAATACACAGGCCTAGAACCATTATAAACATAACTTTACATTTAAATACAGTTTGGCAGGTATTTTAAAGAAATAAACTGGATGTTTGAATAAAGTAAACTAAAGCAGGATGAAGATATCACATTGTAAGGAAATTTGACCATTTTAAAGTTCTAAAAGTCAACAGAATAATCCCTGAGACAGTTTAGTAGAATAATTAACAGGTTTCTGATAGTTTTCAAGCATTTAATAGTCACAAGAAGTAATTATAAAGAAATTTGATCACTCATTTTCTTAAACAGTTCACATAAATGATTTGAGGTCTTTTAAGTAGTTTCAGGATATAAAAAGTAGAGGAATACACCGCTAATAATATTGTCTTTCAGTTTTAATAGATTTCGAGTAGTTTCAGTTAGTAAAATATGAAATATTAGTGAAAACCGGTAGCCAGTAAATCGACTAATTTGTTCAACTTTCCTGAATAAATTCTAACACTATTAAACCATTTCAAAAGAGCTAAGAGCATTTAAATACCGATAAACACACATAGTTAATTTTCTAGACACATTTTAAGACATTTTACTAACCTGTTGTATGATAATCCAATCACAAAGTAACTTGCTATAAACACTGCACACATTAAATGCTTCTACACTGATTTTAAACACTGCCACACAATATAAAGTAGCTAATAAATTAAAACAGCCATGAAGAGAAGTAAATTCAAGTAAATCTGATAGTTTCCAACACTCTAAGTATTTTTAAACATAATATGAACACGTAAAATAAGCCACCCGACTTTAACATTTTTTCATTTAAAAACCTACTCAGATTCCGGGCTAAAAATTAGTTTGTCGTAAAGATCCATTCTTCTAGTTTCATACATATTTATTTCATGCCGTTTGAAGCAATAGAACCGATGTTATAGGTTTTCTAATTTCACTCGACATCAAACACACGTGTAAATAACTAAACAATTTATTGTGTCTCAGATATGGTACTTACAAAGACGAAAGAAACTCTAAAATATGCAGTTTAATTCAGGCTACACATTGATAATTTTTCCGGCGTGATAATCCATAAAACTTCAGAGTTATAACATGAAAACTAAATAAGAATTACAACTGATTGTTAGAAATTACTGGTTTTACCATAACTCAACGGATTTAAACAAATTTGATATTTTGGGAAAGATTAAAATCGGGAATAATATTTCAAGCCTAATTTCGAGTTAATAACTACAGCTAATTTAAAAGTAACAAAACTTTGACTAACGCCGTAAGACTTCGGAAAATCGACCATGTTGACAATTTTTCTGAGAGACACAATTGACACGAGATTCGGACACTAAACACTTCAACTAGTAACGCACATCACTTTCCCATTTACTCGGCGAGATTAAACTTATAACAAGAAAGTTATTAGAGTAAACAGTAGGGTATATGTATAGCAGCGCGGATGTACACTGTAGTCATACGGCATCACGTGAGGAAAGCCTATATAAGTGAGGTGGCCAGGGACATTACTACTCTTGGGCGCGCTTGGTCTTCAGTCTTAATTACACCTCGGTGCTGAGCGCACGTTCGTGCTCAGGCTACCTGGAGCGCGGTGGTCATGGGAAGTTTTCACATCATGGCGTCAGGTTGGACACGAGTCTATGGATAGGACGCGTTAGTGGCGGCCATTTTTAAAATTGGGGCCATCTTCATTTCGGACCATCAAATTTCTGGACATGTAAATTTCGAATTTTTGTTTTGTTTCACCTGGGGGATTGCGGTTTGTGCTCTGGATTCTCAACTTGTGATTTTTGGTGAAGATTAATATCCGATTGCCTTGCTAACTGTGACATGTAACATTTACGTACAAATTCTGAAAATATATAATCCAGTGATTCAACTTGTGACTTTCATTTATACTATAGTACCCTTCTTGTGGTGGGTTTAAAACTACAAGTGGCGACTGTGGTCAAAGTTAACAGTTAGCATAAATATTTTAACATGGTTACAGAACTTTCTTGTGGACTTAGAATATTTTGGAAGACAAACTGGTTCAGGTGAATTAGTCGGTACCAACCCCCAGTACCCGGCTTGTCCCTGACACTAGATTGATTTCGGGAAACCTTTGAAAACCCAAATCTGGGTGCCCGGACGGAGATTCGAACCACTGCACTCCCGAATGCGAGGCCAGAGCATTAACCACTCACCCACCAAGTTCGGTCAAAATTAAAAGAGTTATGAAGTTGTGACATATCTCAAATAAAAGGGAAAATTTTAAGGAAGCTGTTGACACGAAAATCTTCACGGACTAAGTATTTTGAAAGTTAAACCCAGAAAACTAAAGTGATGCTTCTAATATCAATAATGTTGAAATAAAGTGATTTTAGACAAAATTGATACTAACATAAAATATTCAGAATAAAATTATTTTTAAGATGAGAAAATTTCAATAAAGATCAGAGCAAAATTTTAAATCAGGAATTGTTGTTTGCATACCTATAAATAGCAATCCATTTTTTTCCTAATTGCACATTTGTTCACTGCACAGGGGCTGTGTCAGTTGGTTTCGTGACCTTAGAGGCGACTTGTAATTTTTCAGATATGTAGGATCCAAATATAGAATTTAACAGTCAGACAATGGGAGTGAACTTTATAATATTCTGAATGATGGGAAGACATGAATTACTACAAGTGAAGCTGCTTTACTGTTCTATGCTGAATGTTAACATTAGTTGAAACACTTAACTTATACTTTCACTAATGTTTGGGGGAATTTTGTGAAGTATTGCTCCGAGTGATTGTGAATTTGTATGTTGTGATGATCCGCTGACTTCATTAAGGACTCTGAATTTTCCAATGCTATCCTAGGGCATTAAAATCTGATATCAGTTGTTTTCTGAATCTTTGAATGAATATAGTGAACCATCATTTCAGTAGTGACTTTTGTTTCTATGTGGAACCTTTCACCCATTATCTGTTTCGGCAATATTAAAACTGATTGGTGACCAAATAGCAGTCTGTGAACTTGCATAACTTTCATTTTATGTATCAAATTACAGTTTTAGCAAAGATCCGTCCCACAACCCCCAGAGAAGCAAACAACTATTTAACATTTTCTCTACATCCCTCCGTCCATCTAAACAAATGTATCTTTATGTTATCAGTATAGTTGGATCTGTCTTCAGTTACTGTGGTTTTGTATTCTGCTCATACATTCTCTTTGGTTGGCAGTCTAGTAGCTTGCTGTCAAAATTTAGGGGTCCACATTTTAAATCCTTTGGAACAGGGAACTTTTAAGAGTTTTGCATGATTAAACAAACTGTATCAGAATGTTCTAGCTAACTGTAGTTTTGACCATGATGCAGGTGGAATGCACAGAAAATTGAAACTTTGTCACTCAGTCACAAGTCCACATGAATTTACTCATTTACTCTCTTTAGCAACTTAATCGTTTTGATTACTCCATTGCCCCAATCAGATATATATGTAGTACCCAATTCATACCACAGATGAAGGCAGCTGGGAACAATTAACACAAAAAAGAACAAACACAAGAAACGCGCAATATTTTGGTGTATAGCCTATTTGTCTGCGCACCCACGTATAGCCTTTTTTTTTATATATATATATAATAAGCGGAGCCAGATGTGTACACAATGACGGCCGTCTGGTGAATGGCTTGGCCAGCAAGGATGAGAGTGTAAGAAATGGGGGAAGTGCAAATACTAGATCAATAATGTTCAAGATATATTATCATTGAAAGTGGTAGAATAACATAATAACTGAGTGATGATATACATATAAATCAAACTTTGAGTACAAAAACTAAAATATAAGTGATATTAATAATAGTAATAATAAGTGCTGGGTCTGGTGGGAGGGATTTATTGGAGATTGAGGCCTGGAGGATGTCTGGTGCCTAGGATATTCTGATAGGCTAGTTCCTATCTACATAGTTCAGGGGAGGTTGTGTTATCAGGGAAAACTCAGCTTGCCCTAACTGAGAAACAGTTGTTAAAATTATTCAGTTTGTGGGAACTGGCATGTTTTGCCACTAGATGGGCCTCATTGTTAGTATACACTATCTGCCTGTGGCCATTCATTCTGATCACAAGTGGGTTAGTAGTAAGGCCTATATATGAGCTGGAGCAATGGAGGCATATACGTTGATATATGAGGTGTGTTGTAATGTAAGTAGCGTGACCAATGATGGGGAATGTTTCATCTATGGTAGGATTAGAGTAAGTGGTAGTAGCTGGATGCATGCTGCATGTTTTACAGTGGGATATGTTGCATGGGAATGATCTCTGCTGTAGTTTGGGGAAATTACTGGGTGAGTACTTGTGAACCAAGATAATTTTTTTGATTTGGTGGTCTGATAAAACATGTGAGTGGGGCAGTGGGTAGGATTTTATGGAGTATGGTGCATATCCCAGGGAAGGAACGTAGGAAGTCATGCCCACGACAAAGAATTAGGTTAATTGACTCATGACCAGGGAAGAACTGGGTGATGAAAGTGGGGCTGTGGTTAGTTTCAAGGGGTACAGCCTTGGAGTGCTGTGTACAGGAAGGGCTATAGCACGAGAGATTTGTTTGTGTACTAGGTCAGGGGGGTAGCTGCAGGAGATCAGAGCTCCAGACAGGATATGTGTGTATTTGGAAAGAGATTGCTCATCAGAGCGGATGCACCTTCCATGGATGGCCAGACCGTACAGAAGGGAATGTTTGGTGTGGGAGGGATAACAACTGTAAAAATGAAGATATTGCTGTAGATTTGTAGGTTTGATATGAACACAGGTATGCAGGCATCCATTATGTAAGGAAATATCAACATCAAGAAAGGTAATGACTGTGGGAGTATGTCCAGGTGAAGTTGATGGAATAGTTGTTCAGGGAGTTGAGCAAGTCTATTAGATGATTCTCTTTGTGGGTCCAGATCATAAAAATTTCATCTGAATCACACAAAACATTTAATGGAAAGATTGTTTAGGAATTGTTTGTTCCAGATGGCCCAGGAAAAGGTTTGTATAGGATGGTGCCATGCGGGTGCCCATAGCAGTGCTGCCTCTCTGGGGGTAAATTTGAGAGTTGAAGGATAAGTAGTTGTTAGACAGAGTGAGATTTGCCAGGGAAATGATGAAGGATGTATTGGGGAGGCTGTTGGGAGGTTCCATTTGCAGGAAGTGTTCCATGGCACTGAGGCCCTGAGCGTGAGGGATGTAGGTGTGAAGGGAAGAGACATCTATGCAGACAAGGAAGGGGCTTAGGTGTTAGAGGAATGGGGACTGTGGAAAGTCATTCGAGGAAGTGTGGGGTGTGTTGGATGAATGAAGGGAGGTTCTGTAAAAAAGGCTGGTGGTGCTGATCCACAAGAGCTGAAATCCATTCAGTAGGCAACCCATATGCTGCAACTATAGGTCGCCGCCGATTTCCAGTTTTGTGGATCTTGCGAAGAAAATACAAGGTGGGGGTACAGGGGTTCTGCGGAGTAAGGAGGGCCAAAGATTTGGAGGAGAGTCCTTGTAAGGGATCGATCTTGGAGGTCAATGAGAGCATGTACTTCTTGGCATATTGAAATTGTAGGATCTGTGGGATGTGGTGCTGTTAGAGAGCTGTCTCAAAGCTTCGGCCTCGTAGTAACTGTGGTCCATGACTATCGTCGTTGAGCCTTTGTCGTCTGGGAGAATGATGATGTTTCTGTTCTTAGACAGTTCTCTCATGGTACGGGTTTCAATAGTACTGGTTGTTGGAGTGGAAAATGAATTTAAGGAAAGATTTTGAAGACATGTTGGATGTGAGGAATTTCTGGAACATAAGGAAGGGGTGGTATTGAGGAACGAGAGGTGGATCTAGTTTGGATAGAGTTTTGAAATGCTCTAGGCAGGGCTCCGTCTCATCATGCCAAATATCACTGCCATTCCAGGTGGCAAAGGGGAGAGTGTGGCAGAACACTAAATTGTCCTGGACCAAAGCGGCATGGTCAAACTTTGGGGTTGGGGAAAATTACAGCACCTCACAGACTGCTGTGGGGCATGGTCAAACTTTGGGGTTGGGGAAAATTACAGCCCCCCACAGACTGCTGTGGTTTAACTGTAGGTAGGGTGGAGGCTTTTGGAGTGGGTGGTAGAGGGGTTGAGTTGGGGAGATTGAAAATGTGGGCAAGACAATGGGTTTTGGAGATCAAGGGAGCTGTAGGAGTATGTTGAGTATGATTGGGATGTGGGGTAGACCTAAAGCCAGATAAGTTTTTGTAAGTGCAGAAAGCTTGCACAGATGTTTTTGTGCTTGCTTTGCTTGGATCTGTATACAATCTGTTAGAATCTACTGTAACTGATTAATTGCATTTGGGGCAGACAGGCAAAGAATTTTGTCTAAGGAGATAAGCTGGGCAGAATGCCAGTCAGCTTTGTACAAGAGCTGTTGAAGGACAAGTTTGGTGAAGTTGAGTGATTGGGTAAAACGAAAGGACTGGAGTGGTGTGTGGATTTGTGGATGGCAGTGAGAGACAGGGATTTTAATGGTTAATCCATTTGAAGGAATATTTAGAGAAAGGCTGGATTGAAGGAAGAGAATATGTGAGCGCAGTTTGGCAAGGCGCAAGGCATGAAACCTCTTGGAAGAGATGTATGTATCTATTGGTGACACGTTATGGGAAGTTGATTAATATGATTAATGAGGTCTACAACTGTCCAATTCAGCTGTTGAGATGAAAGGCTTAGTGTGATAAAGGGAAACCCTGAATATGCTACAACGGACACAGCACAGCAGAAAGATTCACAAACAGAGATAAAATGTGAAAAAATATTAATAATATAGTGCTGTAAGAAGAAACAGCAGAAATATCATCTAAAAATGATACTGCAGAAAAATCGTAAAGTGAAAAATGAAATAAACAAAGAAATGCCGATCACAGGAGGAAAAAAAGTGCAACAAAACCAATCATAAATTACACCACGTTTGAAAAATTCAGAAATGGAGATAAAATGTGAAAAAATATTAATAATATTCAGTGCTGTATGAAGAAACAGTGGAAATATCATCCAAAAATGATTAATTATATTTAGAATAATCATAAAATGTGAAACGTTATAAACAAAGAAATGTCAATCGTGAGAGCAAAATTGTACAACAAAATCAACAACTATAATTTTTTTAAAAATAAAATAAATAGTAATTATATTGCAGAGGAAGCATGGGAAAACAATCAGAATCATCCTACAGAATTTATGAAGTGGAAAAGAAGAGTGAACCACCAACTGGATCCAAGTAGCAAAAATCCAGGCCGCGATTGAGGTTAAAATACACGAATTTTAAATATAATGTGGTGGTTAAATTAAATAAGAGAAGTGCAGGCAAAAAATGGAGATATTACACACGGTGTGTGTTAACTGTGAAAAGCTAAAGCATTCCAATCAAAATTCCATAGTAAAAATCAGCTGCACATGAAGGGTGAAAACATAATTTCACCAAGAATATTGTGGCCACAGACAAAACAGATGTAGAAAGCTAATTGTGATATTACTAGCACAGATGGAAACAGAATGAGTAGCATGGATGCAGTAGACAATGAAAAACAAACAATTTGGCGAGAAAAAAGGTATAGGAAACAAATTACTGGGAGCCCTAATAACATGACAAGAAGGGAAAAGATGGAAAGGCAAAGAGGATAGAGACAAGGCAATGTCCATGTGAATTGAGAGTTTATTTTGCTAGCAATTGAAAGCAGACATCACACCAAGAAACATATTTTTTTCTTTTGGTTGAACCGTCTATAATCAAAAAAAGCAGAAGTAATTTTTTTCTGGCACTATTTAGTGGCACATAGTAGTATTTGTGGTTAATGGATGCTTCTGATTGGCCATGACTCGTTAATATCAGTGTTTATTCGCCACTCACGAATCATTTAGCACTGAATAAGTTTCGTATAAACTACTGTAGTTAATGTTAAAATGCATATGTTTTATCTTGGTGTAAAATATTTGTTTTTGAAATTCATTTCTTTTATCTTGTAAAACTCGAATTGTAATATTTAATGAATGAATGACATAATATCAACAATGAGCAGGAAATGCTTCAAGGCAATAAAACTAAAGGATAGTAAAATATGGCCCAACACTTACCACAGATGAAGCGGGCTGGGAACGATGAACACAAAAAAGAACAAACATAAGAAACACACAATATTTGGTGAATGGCTTGACCAGCATAGATGGTAGTGTAGGAGGGGGAGGGTGGAAGTGCAAATAGTTGATTGATAATTTTGAAGGTATATTATCATTGAAAGTTCTACAACAACATAATAACTGAGTGATCATATACATATAAATCATATTTTGAAAAACTTTAAGTATGAAAAATATGATATAAGCAATATAAATTATGTTGATAATAAGTGCTGGGTCTGCATTTATTGTATTTGTTCTTTTTTGCCTTCATCTTTCCTAGCCGCCTTCAACTGTGGTGATTGTTGGGTCATATTTCTCTATCCTTCCTTAGTTTTATTCCCTTAAAGCATTTTCCTGCTCATTGTTGTTATTATATATGTATATGTCAAATCCATTCGGGAAAGATCAGGAATCGGGCGGGTTGAATGGAGTACCCGGTTAGAGGCAGATGGCTCGTCAGCAAAGGTAGGCTGTTGATATCCCTCGGACAGTGGAGAGTAACTATGAGAATACAGCGGATACAAGGATCCGGTTTATTAGACTCAGTCTCACAATACACAATGACAGATAGTGGAGTGATGTGACCTCAGACTCAGATCCGACACGGCCATCCTGCAAAGACAGCCAACCCTGGCTATCGCTTATAGGCCCCAGGTGTGGCTTGTCGGAGCTAGAAATGAGAAAAAAAAGATGATCGGCCATGGCCTTAGGAAGGAATCATCCTGGTATTCGCCTGGAGTGATTTCGGGCAACCATGGAAACCGAAATCAGGCTGGTAGTTTGTTGTTGCAATGGAGTCTTCAAGCGGTGTCCTGTCTCAGGCGGTGCTCTGTTGCTTTTCTTGTGATCCCGGAAGGGTTTGTAGGACCCGTCACAGCTGTCTGGTTGCCTGGCTTGGTGAGGCTGGTTTGGTGTTGTTTCTCGGCCGTCTCGTTATCACAGCATCCATTGAATGTGTGAAGATTCTGTGAACAAAAGATGGTTAACCGCAGTATGTTCGGCTATCCTGACTTAAACAATTTTGTTGTGTGACATTATCAAAGTAATTAGGAAAAAAACTAAGAATCCAGGTTTAATGTATGTCTTTCCGATTTAACAGGAAAAAAAATGTACTATCTTCTTAGCATCAAAGCAAGTTTTTGGAAACTCATTTTTTTTGTGGCGAAGTCCCAGAGAAATTTGAAAAGTGTTTTCTGGACACTAACGTGAACAAATTTCTTTCCAAGCCTTATAAAAGAACGAAATTTCCTGATAGGACCATCCATAGACTTTCTTGTAGTGATGTCTGATGACAGTAAAGTTTCATGGTGCCAGATTATAAAATTCTCTTTGAGGCGAGGTCCACATAAATCATAAAATTCACTTTTCAAGGAGATATCCACATAAATTATAAAATTTACTCTTCGAGGCGAGGTCTGATTCAATGTAACAACATTTACTGTTCGAGGTGAGGTCCGATTCAATGTAACAAAATTTACTGTTCGAGGCGAGGTCCGATTCAATGTAACAACATTTACTGTTAATAGCATGGTCCCATGCAAATTACAGAATTTACTCTTCATGGTGAGGTCTCACACAAATTATGGTGTTGGTATCAAAGAAATTTTAAGATTTCATTCGTATTAGTGAAGTCCTTGGAAATTGATGACAACGTCCGACATGGACTGAAAAGTTTGTTTTCCTTTTAAGAGATGTTGATTGAACCATCGTTCTACATTGGGCAGTGCTTGCTGCCAACATTTTCGGGTGTTATACTCTGTGGGTAGCCAATTGTTTAAGAAAGCTGGTTTTCCGTGGCCTGTTTTGGCATTTGTTTGCTAGTAGTGGCGCGGCTGTTCCGGGTTCGGAAGTCAACATGTGCCATCCGCTTTTCCTTTCTTGTATTGGCGTGTTTCGGCAGTTGTTTGCTAGTAGCGGCGCGGCTGTTCCGGGTTCGGAAGTCAACATGTGCCATCCGCTTTTCCTTTCTTGTACTGGCGTGTTTCGGCAGTTGTTTGCTAGTAGCGGCGTGGCTGTTCCGGGTTCGGAAGTCAACATGTGCCATCCGCTTTTCCTTCCTGGTACTTTAAGCACAAATCACTTCGCTTTCAGCCTACTTTCAGCTCCTTCCTTTTGAGCTGGTGTTCTGTGGAGTATGTTGTCCTAAGACATTGCCTCCAAGTCATTTGGACGAGTCAGATCTTCACAGTCGTTAGGTCTTTGTGTTGGCTTTTGGTGTTATCTTCAGATGATTTTGTCTTCACAGGATGGAATGCCAGCGCATCTGCCATCTCAGAAATGGTCCACAATATTTGCTGTGGTGTGCTTAGGCCTGTAGGCAAGGTAATTCTATGAAAGGTAGGGCCCGAAGCGAAAATAGCGATGATTTGCTGTCGGAATGGCATCAGTGTAAGAGCAAACTTGAGCAATGGATGCAAGCGGCAAATTAACGAAGAGCACTGCTGTTAAACTATGCATTTTACAGATGCCGAAGGAATTAATCCAATTATTTTGATTTTTGGGGGGTATTTGATAGCAAGATTCACATAATGCTGTGTTAGTTTATTTTTCGATTATTTTTGCACAAATTATTTTAATGATTCTCTTTTCTTTCGATATAAAATCACAATCATTCACATCCTTAATTAGTTCAACTTGTGACACTTTATTTAACCAGTCATCTGATTGCTTTCTCGAGATAGTGCTTCTATCCATCCTTCAGATTTTGATGTAGATGCGGGCAAACACGTTAGCGATGTAAGTGTTTCCCGTGGTAACATCGAATTTACTTTCGCGGTGAGCGATGTAACCAGCAAGAAAACAAAAGCCTTCAATTGAGCAATTATGTCCTGTAAATAAAGACCGGTTGGTATCATTTTCGAATGTAATATTAACATCTTGAAGGTCATAATCATCTTGAATTAGAGCCAGTGGTTCAGAAATATCAGATAATATCAAAGAGAAAAAATTCTCTAAACAATCTTGATTTAGGCAAGCTGTCGAAATGTATTTTTAAACTCTGGGGTTTGGATTGTACACAAAAACGGATCTAATGGTTTTCATAAAACTTTCCTGGAAAGGAAGTAGCCGTATTGATCTACCAGCTTCCGGTCCCCCCCCCCCCCCCCCCCCCACAGCATTTATACATTTGTCTCAAAATTTTCTAGAATGTCATGGTGAACACCATATCCACATGCTACCAGCTTGTTTTCCGACTGTACTCTACTGCTCGTAATGTCAAATAAGTTGTTGACAATGTGGAAAAATTTAGCAACGAGCTCTTCTTCTGGCATGAAATCGTGTATTGTTTATGCTGTGGTGTGTTAGAAAGCAATTGCAATGCCAAAAATGCCCTCTGGCACTCCGTTCTTTTGACTGACAAGTAAAACTGTCAATTAGGGGCACGCCATCATTTCACTATTATCTAAACCAATTAATTTTTGAACCATCTTCTGTCACGAAATGTTAAGAACAAGCAGTTGGGTGATGATCCATAGAGAGAAGGAAGTTGATATGTGCGTGTGGCTATTCTGTTTAGGCTGGGTCAAACGTTTCCGTCTATGACAAATCCTAAGTATTCAATCTGGCTTTTAAGAAATGTGTATCTCGCTGTATTAAAGAAACTCGCGGTGGTTTAGATTTTCAGTCCGTGTTTTAGACCTTCGAATCCTGTCAGTGGTGGATGAAAAATTAGTCAATATTTGCTATTTCTGTCGTACACTACTCTGGGCCTAATGCGTTTACACTCGTCCTTTGAAAACTGCGGCTGCCGTTGGTGAAATATTATTATTATTATTAAAAAAAAAATTATTATTATTTTTTTTTTGTGAGTACTTCGTTGCGGGTTTTTGATGGTAGTTGCTTAGAATATCCTAAAAAAAAAAAAAAACAAGTTAACCCTTTCCTATATGGTCTTCAATTGGAACGCAATAGGGATCTGTCTGTGATGGTATTGTCATTGAACTGACTATTGTTTAATTATGTGCTGTCGGAACAGATGGTTTTGGACCGGTAATATGGACCTTAGCGAATGGCGAAGTTCATGCCGTTATGTTTGCGTTTAATAGTTCTGAAACTTTCTGCCTTAAGGTCTATTTTGTTGCTTAGTGCCATTTTATGGGGCCGAAACAACTATGCGCCATGGGTCTACGGATCGCATGCGCGATATGCCCATGATAACGCCTCGTCCGTTACCTGTGAAGAGTATAGAACGCAAGCAATTTAGCGAGGGTGGGCAATATTAGGGTGGGGACATCTGATTATTTTGGTGGTGGTTAGATTGATGGGATTCCCACAAATTTGCTACATCCAAGCGTTTATCGGCTTCTGCTAAAGGTGACTAGTTGACCTAGCGTCGATTCCTTGTTAAAAGATTTCTTGCCCTGGTAATATCTTGTTTACTAGCTTGTGGTTGGAAAGCGCATGGAAAAACATGTCTATAATCATAACATCTTTGCTTGTCTCGAGATCTGACATATAGGGAGGGTAGCTACCAAGCCTAGCGACACTAAGGCCAGGAGTATCCATTTTCCAGCCAATTTGATGGCACTATTCTTTGACGGGGGGGGGGGGTCGTTCAAATCGAAGGCCATAGTAAAATGGAAGCAACTCACCGTTGTTACACAGCCTTACACCTCGCAGCTCCTCGTGCGCCTGTTGACCCGTTTGTAGGCGGCAACGGGGGCAGCGGCTCCGCTGGCTCTCCATGAAGTGCCCGCTATCATGGGCACTGTGCTGTCCAGTGGCCTCTGCATCTGCAACGGTAGCCGGCTGCTTGGCTGTCCGCTGGCTATGGTTCTGCTGCTCTGCTCAGGTTTGAGAATTCTCGGCCTGTCATCGATTGGTGAAGCTGTTTTCCCCAACATGTCCATTATGGTAGCAGGTAGTCGGTGGAATTCAGAACAGTACTATGCGGCTACTGCTGCAGGTGTCCGAAGTCAGCTTCCTCTTCCGGCATGTGGTTGTTTGTAGTTCTCGAATCGGCAAGTCTCTAGTAGTTTCCCTGTTTGCTGTCAGTTACAACTGGGTTAGGTTGGCCCAAATATTAGCCACGGCTATTTTGATGTTTAGGCTGAGTGTTCCTCATTGGTGCTGCGTTGCCCTTGCCGACTAGAGTTCAACGTTGTGGTGGCGCTTTTCACCTGGTCGTATCTTGCAGAGAAGAGCTCCTTGAAATGAGTCTACATGATGCCTGTGAAGACTGCTGATCCCTGGAGTGGGTGGCAGATGGTGGCCCTTGAATCGCTTCCTTGAAGCAGTCATTCGCTTACACGAGGATAGTAGTTCGCTGCCGGATGAGGGCGGCTTTTTCACCACGATTACTTCCATCGGTGTTTTGCTGCTCGGCATCCAACAAGGCACAAAATGATGCTGCACTGGGCTATGTTCGTTGCAGCTCTCTCCAGTCAGTGGGCAATCCCACTTCTGATGTTGAATCCATTCGGGAAAGATCAGGAATCAGGTGGGTTGAATGAGTACCCGGTTAGAGGCAGATGGCTCGTCAGCGAAGGTAGGCTGTGGATATCCCTCGGACAGTGGAGAGTAACTATGAAAACACAGCGGATACAAGGATCCGGTTTATTAGACTCAGTCTCACAATACAGATAGCGGAGTGATGTCGCCTCAGCGGTCAGGCAGGAAGAGACCTCCGTGTGCTGTGCACCGCCTTTATGTATCCCCTCATACCAAAGTGGTATGTGGTAGGTTAATTTCCCTTTCTTTTCTTATTTATATCGCCTAGAAGCCGCTTCCATTTTCCTTAGTTGCATCAGAATGACTCATTCTGTGAAACGGCCTCCTACACCACCCTCGCTACATAATGTTCTCCTTAGAATGGGAATTGTGGCTCATTTCAAACACTGGTTTGGCAGCCTTGCCTTAGATGAAATTTGTGTGGCGTGAACACGTATAACTAGCAGAAAAGACATTAAGATTTTTGGTCTTACCCCTTCATTAACAAGAGAACTTTTCAGGGCGTGGGTACTGTAGAAGACTGGCTCACATTTTTGTGTATACACCTCCTTTGCCAAATGGTCTGTTCCTCTCTGCATGAATAACGTTTTAAACTGAAATACTGTACATTTGTATTCATCTCATATTTTGTGTATTCATTGGAGCTCTCCAACCTTCAAAAGTTGTTCCTTAGTATCATGAAATGGAATACAGTACAAAATAAATAATTCTTCTTGTCTGTTTGTAAATGATTTTTATTAAACTCCAACTACAAATAATGTTTGGGTGATGATTCTGACTTTGCTTTTTGTTTTACAGGAACAGAGGTACATTTGAAGGGAAAAGTTTCTAGTAATTTTTCATCTGTTGATGGATCCAATAATTCATAAAAGTATTCTGAATGTGAAATGGTGTATATGCATTTAAATCCTTTGGTTAGACATTGGAGAAGAGTGTGGTCAATGTCCTTCATGTTTCTGCCTATTGTGTTCTCATACCACTAAACAGAAGAGTAATCTTCACAGATAAAATAGACTGATTTTTGTTACTTCTCAAGAAAATGATTAATTATTTAACTAAAAACATTGGATGTACATGTATTCTCATCTTTGGCTGGCTATGTTTTCACTCAATATTTTCAGCATTTCACTTATTTAATACCGTTGAATGAATGGAACCTTTCCTGGTTTATTAACTGTAAAAAATGTTCTTGGGACTCTCACGGGGGAAGCATGTAAATTTAATCTGATGTTTCAGAATTCAAAATATGCTCTGACTTTTATCCAGCCTCTTCCACCAAGTGTATCCCCACCATGCCTCTTGTTCCACTGACCAATTCATTTCACCATATTTCTGTGCTCACATCTTCCACACAATCATTGCTGGCTGTAATAAGGACAGTCAATCCAGGAACCCAATACTTTGCTGGAAGGTGAAGTCAGAGAATGTGCTCCCCTGATGGGAGAACTGAGAATATTTATTACTTAGTCATATTTTCTGGCTGTTTGCTTTCTTATTTGCATTGAATTTTTTCACCTTCTGTTTTCAAATTTTTTGATAAAACAGGCATAAAAATAAAGGATAAGATATTTAATTAAATAATAACCTTTATATATGTTTCATTAGTTTTAACATAATTATATTTCCTATTTGATTTCAGAATATTTTTTTCCTCTCCCACCCCCCCCCCCTCCCCCAAGCAAAGAACCATTATGGGAAAGGTGGAAGTAGTTTCTTTAAACTTGATATCAGAATTATTTAGTAATGCTCAGTAATATTTATCTGTCAGTATAACTTCAGTTTAGTAGTATACGTTTTGATATGTGCATTTTGCATGGCCACTGCAAGCATTTAAAATATACTTTAAAAAAATGAAGTTATTGTTGAAGCTCTTAAATTGTGGTTTAAATTGTTACCAACTCCTTAGATTGAGTAAATACATTATTAATCACAAAAGTTCATGTATGGTATTGCCTAATTTGGTTATATACAGTAAAGACATACAAGAGTGGGGAAAGTAAACCCATCATCTATTAAAGTTGAAGGCAAAATGAGAAATATGTGAATGGTTAACAGATTCACACACCCTGTACCTTACCACATGAATGAAGAAAATTCGCTGTTAACCATGGGAGAAAAGGTTGTTGGGGAAGACCATTATAAGTATTTAACAACTAGAAATATTGTTGAGTTTTTGCAGCGGCAGGATATTAGCTCTCAAGTTCAGGCCAAGTTTCAAGGATATATTTATTTATTACACTGATATTATTTAAATTGAGTCTAGATACTTGCTGCTTACCACAGGACTGGAAAAGTGCAATAGTAGTACCGGTACATAAAGGAGGGGTGAGAGATAGAGTTGAGAATTACAGGCCAATCAGTTTGACATCAGCGGTAGGTAAATTAATGGAAAGATTGATATGCAACCACATCAGAAATATATGTGAGGAACGTAAGTGGTTTTCAAGCAGGCAACATGGGTTCAGGCAAGGATATTATTGTGAATTTCAGTTGGTGGGATATATGCAAGATATTTCAGATGAAATGGACAAGGGAGGCCAAGTTGATAGTGTAGCACTAGATCTGTCCAAGGCGTTTGACAGAGTTAGCCATAAAATGGTTGTAAATAAGGTAAAAATCATTGGAGTAGATGAGAAAGTGATTTGCTGGGTAGAATAATATTTAAAAGGCAGAAAACAGAAAGTTAGGGTAGGAAATGCAGTATCAAAAGAAGTGGAAGTAAAAATGGGTGTGCCGCAGGGTAGCTTATTGGGACCATTGCTATTCATTATTCTAATGAATAATTGTGTTGATTGTTTACTGTGTGAAATTAGATTGTTTGCAGATGACATAATGCTATATAAAAGAATCAAAACGATAGAGGATTGTAAACAGTTGCAGGGTGATCTGGACATGATATCTAGTTGGGTTTGTAAACATGGGATGAAGATAAATGCAAAGAAGAGTCAGCTTATTAGATACACAAATAAAAAACAAAAGGTTAATTATGAATATAAGGTGGGGAAAGAATTGCTTACTGAAGACTTGAAATGTAAATATCTTGGCATTACATTTGACAACAAGCTTAACTGGGCAGGTAACATTGGACAGGTTTCAAAATTCTGCATTCGTTGGAGAGAGTGATGAGGGGATGCACGAGAGAAGTAAAGTAATTGGGTTACAAAACTTTGGTCAGACCATTGCTCGAATATGGTGGTGTAGTATGCGACCCTCATTTTGCGTATCAAATACAGGAGTTGGAGAGGGTGCAAAGACGGGCTGCTAGATTTGTCTCTGGAAATGATTGCAGAATGCAATCAGTGACAAATATGATAAAGGAGCAGGAATGGGATTCATTGCAAGACAGGAGGAGGATGTGGAGGGTCATGGGAGTGTACAGGGCATATACTGGCAATGAGGCATGGAAACATATTGCAATAGGTATTAGGTATGAAAAGTAGTGCATGGAAGGGAAAAGATGACCATGACCACAAGCTGGCACTCGATTTCAGGCAGAAGGGTGTGGGAAGATTCTCTTTTTTAGGTAAGGGTGTCAGGGATTGGAATGAGTTACCAAGAGAAATAATGAATAATTTACCGAAAACGTTGAAGGAATTTAAAGATAAAATTTGTAGAGGGCAAATATAGATGGGTGCAGGATAGGGGGAAGATGGGGGTGTAGGGAAATTGCCACCGGAGCCTGTGCTCCATTGCAATTAAATTAAAGTTAAATTAAATTTAAATTAAACTGATTGGCATTGTACATGAATATTATACAAATAACTTTAAGGAAAAGCCATGGATAATTGCTTAAGTCAAACACAAAAGTTAATGCTGTATATTAGACATGAGAAAATGATTATATAAACTTAATTAGTAAGCAGTAGGTTTTTAACATTCACTGAGAAAGATGAGAGAGATCCCCCCAAAAAGTTATTATATGCTGAGTACTGGTTCACCAACCTGGAGATTCTATTTATATGTCCGTGGTAGACATAGGTTTTGTTTGTGCTTTCAACTGGGTGCAGCCTTCTAGCTCTTAGCTCAGACTGAGCATGTAAAGCCAAAGTTAGCTAAGATTTCTGGTGAGTCGACATCCCATTGACAACTTTGAAACAGAAAGTCAGGTCAGCCACTTGTCTTTGTCTTATTAGGTTACTAAACTTATACTTGTGATAAACAGCACTAATATTGTTTGCATCCTCAGAATTCTTATAATAGCATAAACATTTACAGAATTTTTGTTGAATTTTTTCAATACAGTTGACGTGTAGATCAGTGAATGGAGACCAGGCAGCAGACCCATACTCCAGGATGAGTTTGATGAATGCTGAGAAATGAAGTATAAGTGTTTTGAAATTTCTGAACTCCTTGCTTGCTCTGCAAAATATCAATCCTAGGCTTGAAGAGGCACAAAATGTTATATAATTGATGTGTTCAGAGAAGGTTAATTTGACATCAATAATCATGCCAAGGTCTTTTATTGTTTTAACTGTTTGGATAATTTTATTTTCAAGTGGGTAAATTACAGGCAATTGGTTATGAGATCGTAAGAAAGAGATCAGAGCACATAATTTTTTTTTGTGTTTAACGTCACCTTGTTCTTTATACACCATTTCTCAAGCTTGTGGATCTCTTTTTGGTGAATTTGTAGTTCTTATTCACTACTAATTACTAGGGTTCGGATCTTTATGACCATAAAAATATAGAAATATGCTTGCAAATATTACCTTAAAAATGGGTAAATATTACCCAAAAAATGACAAACTATGATCAAACATTTAAGTTTGCTATACATCAAAACATGCTCAATCATACATCATTTATTTTATCCAGTAGTGTCGCTTTCATGTAAACACCATAATTTGCTTCCTTGCACTCGCTGCACCATTGAGAAATTAAATTTAAATAGTTTTGTTGAAGTCACCTTAATTTCAGATAATTTACATAATAGAACTCTTTCATCTGTACTAAAATACTCCTATCTAATTTCCCTTACGTAGCTTTGCACTTTCAGTAAAATTTACTTTTGGTATGGCAATCGGTCTACTCACTAATCCATCCACTGCAGATTTAACGGTGACTGAGGATATTTCATTGAGATATTGATTGACGTGGATCGACACAGGCATGCTTCTGCTGCATTGTCGCGATTCAAAGACTGGTGAAACGTTATGTTTAGAGAGTGACAATAATTTGTATTAATTCTTGACGGGTGAATTCTGACAACAGTGAAAATTAGTCCCTCCCCCCTTTCTGTATAGCAGAAGTACAGTTCTGTGAGTTCTTAATTTCTTCTCATCTATGTCTAGTGAATTCCCCGTACTATTAAAAAACTGCCAGATTTTTCCTGAAAATATGATCATATAACCATAAATATTATCAAAATAAGACCAAAACTAGGAAAATGGTCTGAATATGCATTTATATGGTATATAAAATATATTTAAATACAATCAGAAACGTTGAATCTGTGTTTAATTTAACATTTCAACTCAAAAAGAAGGCAGGAAAAAAATATGACTTGTCCTAAAGATCCGAACCTTACTAATTGCTCTGAAAATCTTAATGTCATCTGCGTACAGTTGATATTCAGACCTGATGTTATCACCAATATCTTTAATAAAGATACAGAACTGCATTGGATCCAGCTGTGAACCCAATGGGACATTGGAAGTGACATTGAATTCGTTTGATAGGTGACTAGCAACTCGTACCTGCAGAGACCTGTTGGAGAGGTACAAGCACAACCATTTCATTGCTTTAGATCTGACACCATAAATATGTAATTTTCAGCAGGATTTCATGGTCCACCATATCAAAGGCCTTGCTGAAGTCTGTGTAAAGGGCATGTACTTCCTTCCTTCTGCTCAGTGAATTTAGTATGTAGTTAACATACCCATACAAATTGGTGGTTGTGGATTTACCTCGAAAGAAACCATGTTGTCCGATAACTATAATATTTTTGAGCAAATTTCAATTGTGATAGGACTACCTTCTCCAAAGTTTTGCAAGTAATGACTGGATACTTATTGGCCTATAGTTAGCCACATTTGATTTATTTTCAGTGGATGGGGCTGATGTAGGACAATTTCCATGAATCAGGAAAATTACCAGTTTCCACAGACATTTGTAATAGACTCACATGGACCCACCAGACAGTTTCATAGAAAAACATTTGCTATTCTGTCGGGTCTGGCACATTCATTAATGTTTAGTGAGGACAATTGATAATAAACCTCATCAAAGCAGACTTCAAACTCAGTGATGTGTGCATCAGGAGTTTCATTACAAGGTCATCAACAGGATCAAGTGGTCTGCCAGATGGAGTTCTGTAAATACTTCTGAAAAATGAACCTAACAGATTATTGACCCCATTACCATTATTTGCATATGTATTATCCCAAGTCGTTGATGGACTATCAACACCACTACAACGTTTATTCTTTACAAGGCTCCAGAAGTTGCTTGTACCTCTTTTCAAGCCATTTTAAACCTTATCTAAATACTTTTATAACAAGATGCACTTAGCTTTTTACACCGAATCCTCAGTAATTAAATAATTACTGCGTGTTTTCTTCATTTCAGGGCTACTATGTGCTGTTTCCTTTTGCTTAAAAGTGAATATGAGTTCATTGGAGAATAAGCACAAATAATCTCTATTCTTTTTTTATTTATTTAATGGGACAAACTCAGCCAATTCATTTTATCATCAATATCTACTATTCTGTACAGACCAATCCGATTTACTCTAGCGAAATAATTATTAAAGGCTGCATAGTCAGCACTTTTGATGCATATGAAGAATTATCATTCTGTTTCACATTAGAACAGAATTTAAAATGATCAGACAGTGCTGTCTTCGTCAATAATTGGAGATGTTTTGTCAGTAATGATGTCGAGGTCACAGAAGCAGAAGTCCAGAATCTGACCACTGCTATTGTGGACTCTGTTGTGTTGGAGGCAGCCAACGAGAAGAAATTTCACATCTAACAAGGGATTCACACTCTTCGAATATGGTAGTGTAGTGTAGTCAAATACAGGAGTTGGAGAGGGTACAAAAAAAGGCTGCTAGATTTGTTTCTGAAAATTATCACAGAATGCAATCAGTAACAGATATGATAAAGGAGCTGGAATGGGATTCAATGAAAGACAGGAGGAGGATGAAGAGGGTCATGGGAATATACAAGGCATATACTGGTGATGAGACATGGAAAGATATTGGTGTAGGTATGAGAAGTAGTGCATGGAAGGGAAAAGATGACCATGACCACAAGCTGGCACTTGATTTCAGACACAAGGGTGTGGGAAGATTCTCTTTTTTAGGTTGGAGTATCAGGGATTGGAATAAGTTACGAAGGGAAATAATGAATAATTTACTGAAAACATTGAAGGAATTTAAAGTTAAAATTTGTAGAGGACAAATGTAAGTGGGTGCAGGAAAGAGGGAAGATGGGTGTGTTGGGAAATTTCCACTGGAGTGTGTGCTCCATTGCAATTAAATTAAATAACGTCACTAACAAATCTTGATTTCTACAAATATTTGCTCCAAGAGGCAATGAATTGGTTCAACAGTTACACTATTCTGTAATAGACAACTCATTACAGTTACAGCATGCAGATGAAACTAGAAAGTTCTTTAGTCTAGTTTTGAGCCCCCTTGTGTTCTGATACTACACTAGCATGTCTCATTTGTAAAGTGTGCTTCTTCTTGGAAACACAAAAAGCAGTCACTTTAAGTGTTCTAAGAATTCCATTAACGTAGTTTTTGTAGTATACAGTCATCTAATTCAGCTCGAAGATTCTTCAGGTGGTTTTTTCTGCTCTCAGGTCTAGACAGCTTGAAAAAGAATTTTGTCGTTGCCTGGGCCAATGGTTTTATCTTTAAGTAAACATCTTGCATTAGTTACTGATTGTGTATGGATGATTAATTGATGGGTTTTTTCCATCTACTGGTTGACCAATCTTATGTAATTTGACATTGGAAAGAATGTCAGCCAATACAGATGGTAATACTTAGTAAGTAACTCGGTATAATCGTGTAAGCGTTCAGCACCAACCTGTTTATTGGACATTGTAGATAATCACATTTTTTTCATATATTTTCCATTCATTTGCTTTGGCTGTAATCCCCATAGCTGTTGTACCATCAATGTTTGGACCACTCTCAAAAGTCACTATCTTAGATTCAATTTAACTGACTCTTTAATCAAGTTACATACAGTCCTTTGATTTACCAACATTTTTCTGAGCAATTGTCACCAATTTTGACTTGTTTCCACTGAGACTTTTTTCAATATTAGCTTTAAAGTATTTATTGAAAACTAGTTATATTTTTGCAACAGTTAGTTCATCATCATTACTATTGTGAATATTGTCAAAACCAATAACAATAACCATACTTTTACACAATACACATGTCCATTTTGATTTGTTTTTCTTGATCTTGATGGCTACTTTTTAAAACTCTTTACAGTCCATTCTTGAACATTTTTAATGAATCCAGGAACTTCACTCGCTACACAAAATACTTGAAACATTCTCTTTTATTATATCAGAGTGTGTGTACTAGGTGCCAGAGGATATGTTTGCAAGCTAGTTCCAATTTGCAAATAATTGTTGTGATCACAAAAGTCTCTCCTGGCTCTAAATGTGAAGTAGTTGAGTATGTTGGAGTTGTGGGTATAGGCAAGGTTAGCATCTGGCTGTCCTAAGTTATTGGTGTAAACTATTTGCCTGTAACCATTCATCCTGATGATTGATGATGAGGCTAGTGTAGATGGCAGTAAATTGATATATGGGTTGTGCTCCATGTCTAATAACTGGAGTGGTTTTCCAGGTGCTCTGATTGGAGTGTTTGGTGGTGGCTGAGATCATATTATAAATCGTACATCAAGATCTATTGCAGGGGAACAATCCTTTTGGTAGATGTAAATAATATAAGGTACATATTAATGGATGAAAGCATTTTGATGGTTTGTTGATCTGCCGAAACTTTTGTAGAAAGCTGTAGGTAGAATTTTGGAAAGAAGGAGCTCATTTTAGGGAAGGAACATAGTTAGCCATATCAACAATTAAAGAATTAATTAATAGAGTCAAGATCAGGTGAGATCTGTGCAATTACAACAATTCTTTGTTGAGTTTTTGGTAGTTGAGGGGAGTGGAGTGGAGGTCATAATATCTTTGTTGGATATATGGCAAGATTAAAAGGAATAGCATGTTTAGCATGAGGAAATGGCAGTTATCAAAGTTAAAGAATTGTGATAACATTGTGGGCTTGATGTGGACAATGATATGTTATCCATGGAAATATTATGTGTGCAGGACTAGATACAGGTAAAATTATGGCTAGCCTGTTGTTCAGAGAGTAAAGAAGGCAGTTATCAATGTCATAGGACCAGATGATTTGTAATCTTTGTATCTGACTCCACACAAATGATTAAGGCAAACTAGGCTTCATACAGTATAATTTTAACATGAGGTAGGTAACTTATGAAAAAACATTGGTGTTAACATTAAATACTGTTTTGTTCTTCATCATATTATATATATATTGTTATTACCCGTCGTAATACCTTGTTGTCAAGACCAAATGCCCTTTAAAGAATTATTGTTTGAAATTTAAAATATATAAGCTCATCAGTACATGATATAGATGTCAAGCCGTTAGGTTTGATGTATTCTGCTTGTCAAGAAGGTGAGTGGTACAGTTACCATGTGGGTTGGCAGATTAGTGTTAGTCTTTCATCTTTCCCCAATGATTTCCAATTAACAGTATGGTGTCATGTGGTGCAGCTGAATATATACCTAGGAGTCCTTGTTGCAGTCCTTCAATCACTGAGAACTGCAGGTGAGTTTGCAGCAGGTTCAAACTGTTTAACCTTTGTAGATATCTCTTTGTCACTTCATGAAAATAGCAGAGGTCACCCCTGCTCTTTCACATGATAGAATATTAATTGAATCTTACATACCATAGTTTTTAAGCTGCAAGAAACATAAGAAATAGTTTCTATTTTATGTTAGCCTTGCCATAAAAATAAAATATTTTATTGAATGTGTTCATAATTGCTAGGTAATAAAATAATAAATATAATTAAAATTGAGTGATTGTGCCTCTGTGGTGGAAAGTGTGGCATTTCCTTGCTTATACTCTTCTTAATTATTCTTCTAATTTTAGCTGCTGTTGGCACTATTCATTTTATTTCACTGATCGTGCTGTTACACTAAGTATATGATAGTCATATACTTTGTACAGTCTTAAGTACTTTTAATGAACTCCAACACAACACCACGTTAATTACAAATTGGACTTTGTTTATACAAGTTCTCCTTATAGTGCTTGTTAAAAAGGGATTTTGCCTCTATAATCAATTTGTATGTTTATAAATATTTCTTGTTATTTGGATTATCTTGCATTATCACAATACAATTATATGACTGATCTTTCCAGCCTCTATCAGCCAACCAACCAACCTAGTTAGTCATTGCTAAGGGAACTTTTTGTTTCTCGGAATAAACAAACTGGCCTTTGCCAAGGAACCCCAAAATGTTAAGGATGTAAATAATATTAGAATATATAATATAATTGTAAGATGTCATATCTGTTATCCTACTAAAGGTTTGGAATGGAGGGTGACAGAAAAGTTTTTTCAATGAGCACTGCTTACATGATAAACACACATCTTGAGGGCACAGATTGGAGAATATATGAAAATAAAATATTGAAAAAATTGTCTTAAAAAAAAAGTTTGGTGAAGTAAACCAGAATTATGTCTGGGGGTTTGCTCCAATCTTTGATCATGCCTGGTACTGACTATACTTGTTGCATAGGTTCTTCTTAAATGGCTGCCAAACTATTGTACTCTTACCCCAATAGTTAAAGGTAGTTAGTAAATGAAACAGTTCACTTCAAAAGAAATAAAAGTCTGTATTCTTAAATGGTTCTCTTACAATTTCAAGTTCCAGTAAGTGGGATAAGGCATTGAAATTATCAGACCCATTAACTTAGACTGTAGGTCAGTGTTACTCAACCAGTCACGAGCACTCGGCAATCTTCCATCATCGACCCCCTCAGTATGATAGAAATTTTAAGACATCACTAAAACAAAAAAGTCCCTGAGCACTTAGCAGATTTCAAAATTTCTCTAAATCCATCATTTCACATCTACTCTAAAAATGCTACATTGTGGAGGTCCTAGCAACACGCACTTCCTCTCATCTTCACTAACCGTTGAAGAATGCTTTTATAAGGGAAACATGGCATCTCTAGTTATGGGGTCTGTCAAAAGTGACATTAGCCTTTACTTTGTACCTTTACATGTTGTCCTTAAACTTACTTGAATCTTCCTGAATTTTAATATGTTATAGCCCCCATTTTTCTCATCAATTCATCCCATTAGAACTACACGAAAAATGTACATGTTTAAAGCTCTAAAACACAAAATCTCAGATCCACTAGGATGATTCTATTACTAAAACATTCCTTATAATTTCTCAGATCTTTTGGTGTATATCAGTCTACTGGGTTCATTGTACTTTAAGAGGATGCTGATGGAGTCAACACTACATTCATTACAAAAATTCCCCAATCTCCTTGTTTTTTTTTCCCTGATCGCTAAATTATTATTTTTTAATTATTTCTACTTTTGTCTTATTTTTGATAATTTTTAACCCTCTGATGACATGTTTCTCTTAGAAATACCTATAATCTTATTTTGATCCCTTAAATCATAACGTAATTACAAAACAAGATATATATTCATAATCAGCAAATTTTTCTCTTTAATGTGAACATAATTTTAAGCCTGTACAATAGCGGCTCGTTGTTAAAGGCTCTGAGGCGGAGCCGCCCCAAAAGATATATTAAAATATGTTTTTAAATAAAGTAATACAGAATTTAAATTAACATGAAGCATTTCCAGAATTTTCCACACACGTTTAAACACTGACAGTCAATTTTTTTTAGTACTGTTGATATAAAAGAATGCTTCTTAAACGGGCAGTATTTTTAAGGCTGCGCCTTTGGACGCCATTACGTTGCTTGTAGCAGAGAGTTGGGGGCATGGCTTTTACGGAGCATTGCTCTTATGGGTTTGCTGTAGGCTCAGACTGCAGAGCGTAAGGTAGTCGTACCAACCCCATCATGATTTTCTTGTAATGCTTGTTACAAAGTAGAGAAATCAGCAGAGTGGTTGAAATTCCATTCTTGAATCCCTGGCACTTTATCTCCAGATTATGCTTTCATACATCATTAATCGACGTTAAATATTTATATTTTGACAATGTAAAAGCTACTTTTATGTTTTGGGTGTTGGTCAATGTACCGGCACACGAAGTTTGTAAACATTCCACTAGAGTGCACTAGAATACAGTGATATAAGTTTCACCATCTAGCAAGGATTTGTTGAACGATTAGATGAAATAAGCGCATGAAACATATCATTATCTAAGTTGATAAAGGAGTTTACATGAGAAAGTGTGTTATTTGGAAGTTTCTTTTGTGTATTGTGTAGTTGAGCCTGAACTCTTGTGAGTTATATATTAGTTTTTGAAAATATCTGCAGCTTTCTGGCAATCTGAATGCACAATTTGAATTCAGTCTGCAATTTACTGGGTAAAAATTTGAAAAATGAGCTTAGAGTGAAAGTGAAGAACCTTGGTGTGCCTGGACCCGATTTTAACATCAGTCAAAAAAAATAATTCATATCCAGGCAAGGGTATGTTTGCAATTTCAGCAGAGCAATGTATGATGCAGCTGAGTGGTTGTGTGGTTGTGAAGTAAAAAATGAATATTTATGTTTCTCATGTTATTAATTGTAATGACAATGCTTGGACAGAGAATGGTATTACAGACTTAAAGAATTTTCATGCAAAGGTGAAAAAACATAATTCCAGTGAAAAGTATTTGATACAATCACATGTCCGTTAGATTGAACTGCAATAATCATTATTGTAAGACAGAATTGTAGGGGGCATAAAAATCTGTACGACTCTTGCCATCACGACTTTGACCGCAGGGGTAAAAGATTTGCAGCCTTCCCCAGTATAAAAACTACTAGCCGCCACTAAGCCTGTTACTCTATTAATTAAAAGATGACAAAATCTATTTTTTTCCTAAAACTATTTCTAGTTTAACGATGAGCTCTATTTTCACGTATGCCTTGTTTCTTGTTATTTTGAATCTGTTGATATATTAACCTTTACAATATCTTAAAAACTAAGGTCTGTACCTCTGTCCGATGAAGTTTCATATAACTCACCCCCTTGTGGGGCAATACTCGGAAATTTAGCTATAACTTTTTTAATCAATTTTTCTTACTATACATCTTATACCTCAAATTGCTCGCAGTTTCCTGTTCTATCTATGGAAATGACTGTTGAATGGTGGTTGCTAAAAAATGGTTTTGACTTTTTGAAGCTTTGAATATTTATGACGACCTCCTAAAGTGCTTTATAACCAGGAAAACTACTTTAAAATTGACTTTCTATATAACTGACATATGATGAACTTCTTTTAAACTGTTTTAGAGTATATATTGAAGATAATAAGGTCTTATGACAACTAGTACACCAAATGCACTTAATATCTACCGTTAATGTCATTACAGAATCATAATTATGTGAGGTTCAACTCACACATCAATCTTTTTTTCTGCCTCCCTCTCTTTTTAATGTATTGACTGCTATCATATGAGACCTTTCAGTTTTTTTAGTTTTTAAAAGTTCTTTCTCTTGTCAGCTGTTCCACATTAAGTGCCATTCTCCTTCTATTTTTATTTCAATAAATCCAGTTACAGTTAAGTTTGAATGTAAATCAGACTCACAACTCTTTAACATCTGTTCTGATGATATGGTTTACTGTCTGAATGAAGGATGGATTATACCCAAAATCCAGTCCATTCAGTTACTACGGCCTATGCTAGTTCTTAAAATCCATTAACTTCTTTATGATTAGATGCTCTCTGAAAATACCACGCCATCTGATTATGCAGGGTAGAGCTGGTGTAATGAAGAAGTTGAAGGGTTCCACATCCATACAACATAGAAATTATGGCCTACTGAAGTACCCCAGATGCGAAATATCGTCTTTACTTTAGTCTCTTATGAAATACTTCTTTGTTCTCCTTTTCTGATAAACACATCATTTATGTTTTTTATTGTTTACATTTTTTGTTGCTTTAAGTTAGTTTTTTTAGCTATTATCTTCTTGTTATGTTCTTTTAATTTATTTATTTTGTTTTATTTTATTTCTTTGTAATATTTTTTCCTGTTCTTCATTGTAGTCAGCATAATATGTTACAAGTTTTTAAATTTCATTGTTTCTTTTGCATATTATAAAATAATGAATGGTAATAACAAGTTAATTATAAGTTTTTATCAAAATATACTTCAAGACACAAAAATTGATTGTGGCATGTTTTTAAGAACTGCTCATTGGGAATTTGTGACTATTTGTTTTTATAATACTCATTGTATTTAGATTATGTTGTCAAGTTTAACAGTTTGAAGCAACAAAAATAGAATGAGCTGAATTTGGCAATAGAAATAGGCAATTTGCATTTTGAATTATGCTGTAACTTTTCTCTCTTAAAATCATAGTTTCAAGGAGAAACTGAGTGTGACAGGTAAGCAGTAATGCTCTGGTCTCAGATTCAGGAGAACATGGGTTAAAATCACTGTCTGACTATCCAGTCAGCTGAGAACAACTACAGATACCTGATGAAGAAAGCAGAGTCAGCTGTCGAAACATTGTGTTTTTACACCACCATCCGATTGGACACCCGAGAAGATTTTGTTGTATCCAGATTTCAGTTTTTGTGGTTTCTCTAAATCACTCGAGGCAAATTACAGGATGCTTCCTTCAAAAGACTATGGGTGAATTTCTTCCTGTTACTTACCCCCTAGATCTTTCCTGCCTCCAATGACCTTGACATTGATGAGGCATAAAGTAATGAGCTTTCAACACTGCAGGTTATAGCTGGAAGTGTCAGACCAAACTTCACTGATTCTACTACAGCTGGAAAGAATGGTGTTGCTTGAGAATCAAATTTGCATACTCAAGGGATTTTTTTGAGAGCTCCTTATTTTCCCTGCCTCATACCTTGTGGTAGCTTTGGAAAGAAAATTCAGTATAATATCTCAGAAAAAATGAACATCTAAAAGTACCATAAAGACGAGTAAATTCTGCAATTCCCAGCGGAAAATTCAGCCAGCACTTGTGTAACTTATCAATATTTGGAATCGGTCCTTTACTTGTCGGCAGACATGTAATTGATATTAAGGTATGTCATTTGTAATATTAAATATTTTTCATAATCCATGCAAAAAATTTCACGAATGATATACAGTGAAGTTTGGTGGTTTGTAATACGATGAAAGAAGATTAGCTCATTTGTAGCAATTGTTTATTTGTCTACTAAAATAGGTACCTAGCAGAAAACTTACAATGACTATTGCAACTAGTATAATGTTCTCAGGTGACTAGCTATGTCGGTGATGATCAAATTCTCTGTTGTCAAGTTCTTTATAAGTAGCAGACATGGCGGAGATGATGGGATTTTTATAACCTGCCAGGTGCCTGAGTGCTGCTATCTAGGGGTAATACCATCACTGCTTATCGATACTAGTCAATCGTAGTAGCTTGACTCTGAACTACCGCTTTCCCATGATGTTGATTGTTCATAATTTTGCCATTTATGGGTTGACTTTCAAATAATTCCTTTTCAATTAATGATATTACCAAAGTAGAGAACTTGATCTTTATACTGTTACCTCATTTATCAATTTTGGTTAAGTGTGAAGGGAGAGAGCTGGCTCATCACAAAAAACTCACCGTTTTGACATAATATATATGATTACGAAATTATATATGTTTATTTTGAACATATGTTTTAGTAGCTTCAGTGTTATATTTGTTCTCTGTCAGAATCTCCAATATCTGTATAACATATACATATTAGACTTAAAAAATTATATTTTTCAAAATAATCTCCTTTATTCTTTATTGCAGAAGGTGAAATAGGTATACAGGAAGTCCTTTCTCAGCGATATACAACCTTCATTGTGCATAAGAACTTCGAAGATGTCAGACTATTTAAATGTCCCGATTGTGGAAGGAGTTACAAACATCAAGATAGTCTCAATAGACATAAGAAAAGGGAGTGTGGTAAAGAACCATCTTTCTACTGTGTAGAGTGCCCCTATGCTAGTAAACACAAATGCAATCTTCAACGGCATGTCAATACCTTTCACAAAAGAAACTGATGCTTCTGAGGTTATTACTTTGGTAAAATTAAACATCATTTGAAGTTAAGAAATTTAAATGTGCTGGTTTCTTTCTCCAACAGATATAGTATAGCAATAATATTATCATTTGTCTGGTTAAATTAATTTTTATCACTCCAAACCCATTCAAAATAAGGAAGGATAAGGAATTTCAACCAAACACTTACGATAGGTGATGATGGCTATGATCAGTGAAAACAAAAAAGACAAACATAAGTAACACAATATGTAACTATTTTTGTCATTGCAAACAAATAGGATGAACTAATTTGATCATTCATATGCAAAAAAAAACCTGTTATTATTTAGTTATGATGGAATCTATAGAAGTTGAATATTCCCTAACACACTTGTATTCTTTTGGCATTTATCTTAATTTTATATTGACCTAATAACTAAATTGTGCCCAGATTTTATCTGTTTACAATCCTCTCAGTTAATTCGGTTATACAACAATATGTTATCTGCAAACAACATAAATATTGACTATAGTCTACAATAGAATCATCCATTAGAATAATGAACAGTAATGATCCAAATACATTGTGAAACACGTGGTATCACATCTATGTCATTTTCTTATGCTGTTGCTATCAGCATAAGATAAGCAATATCAAAATTGTAAACAATCATTACAAAACTCCAAAAAGAATCTTCTACTGATTAGCTATGTATTTTAAAACTTGTGTTTGAATTCATATATGCTAAACATGTATTTAATTATTTAACTTATTATTTAGTTTATTTTTCATTATTTACATGTTCGTATGGAGTATATCGCTGTTATATTTTGCTTATTGTAATTTCCACAAAAAAAAAAATAAAAATAAAAAAAAATATATGTAAATTTTTGTTCTGTAAAAATTATTCTGTTGTAAATTCTACATTTCAAAAATTTTCTAAAATTGCTGTTTGTGTGGAAGTTGGATGGTTAGTTTCTGTTATCTTGTAGATGTACTTATTTGTGGAAATCTATGTTCTTGTACATTCTTAAATTTCTGTTTTTGGCTGCATTGATGTGGCAAAGTATTTCCATAGATATACCATGAAAGAAATTTTTAATGACTCTAAAAGAATAACATTGCCGACATTACTCTCATTCAGTTGTATTTATTTTCTGAAGTCACACTGTTATTATTTATACTAAATGGCACATATGAAAGTTTTGTCAAACATGTCCATTGAAAATATCTGTTGTAAAAGTGTACTGCATACACTGTTAAGTCTTATTAATTTTCTATATAAAATAAAAATATTTAAAGATGAGTTAGAACAAATTTTCTGCTTGAATTATTTTGATTAACTGGTAACAGTTTGCTATGTTGCATTATAATTTTATATGTTATGCATCACAGTTTGAGTTTTTAACCTTCTAGTTTATTCTTTGTTCATTTACAGCATACATGTATTAAAAATCATCTGAATTATAAGCGCTAGTAATAATAAATTCATGCAGAGTATGGCCACCGGAGTGTGTGCTCCATTGCAATTAAATTAAATTAAATTAAATAATGTATTTGAATTCTGAGATCCATTTTATCTTTTGATGTTGAAATCTATAATTTGTGCTTTTTTATGCTGTTTGTGTTGGTAATATATCGGTAGTTGCATAAGCTTTATATTAATAAAAAAAATTACTGATTAGTGGTTAATCAGGAACTGGAATGAATGACCAAGGGAATATCGAACAGTTTTCTTCAAACACTGAAAGAATTTAAAATAAACTTCACAGGGGCAATTCTGGTGAAATTGTACTAAAAAAAAGAAAAAAGGTCAAACACAGTGAAAGTATATGCTTATGGGAAAATTGTAACCTGGACTGTGCACTGTGTCAGTCAAATTAACTGAAAAATAAGCATGACCTAAAAAGTTCTATGCTTGACGATAGACAACTATGGTGTCAATGAAGCATGAAATTTATCCAAAAATCTGATAATCCTCAGTCTCTACACACAAATGTTGGTTTATTTCCATATTTTGCAAATTTAATTATCATTATTAACTAATATGTTGCAAAGAATGTGTCATATCACCACCATACATAAAAAATGGCAGACGTAGGAACCATTGCTCATGACAGCAGGACTGTGAAGATTCATGGAAACATACAGATAATAATTTACACTGGCACTGAAAGTTTGTCCACTGAGTTGGATACTCTACAGTTTACATTCCAAGCTAACTGATACACAATCACAGCATGGTGAGCTGTAAACAACAGAGCCTCCTGCCAATTCATCACTCAGCAACATAAAGTGGCTGTTCTGCCCTACATAAAAGGCACGATTGATAGAATATGAATCTGTAAATAAAGGTGATTACAAAACCTGTCTACAAAGCTCACAGTAATATAAGAGATGTTTATTTAATGTAAAGGACAAATAACCCCCTTAACAAGCTGCCAGGATTCTGTGCACCTTCAGCTGAATTTACAATGGAGAGATTAGTTCCAAGACAAAAGTTTGATTACAGAAACACATTCTGCATTCAATAAAATGAGAAGTCAACCATTGTATAGCTGGCAGCCATACTATAAACTTTTTAAAATACCAGGCAGATTTGCATGAAGATCAGTGATGGCTAAGAAAGTTAAAAGAGGCACTAGAAATTGCCTAGTGTCCAGTGAGCATAAATGAGGACAATGGGCTTAGGATTTCGTGATTGATGACACTTTTCTGGTACAAAAAGAACAAGTCCACCTCCCACCATGCTAGTGAGCACAAGACATATTCCATTGTCTGAGAGGCCAGGGGAACCAATCCTTTTAGATGAGTTCTATTATACCACAATGTATATAACTGATGCAAAACACATTTATGTCTGTGTAGAAGGCCACAGAGTGATTGGCATTTCAAATAATGGTGCAGCGTCACCTAGACACATAGGAAACCAAACAGATACTTTATTTACGATTACAGATATTTTATTTACCTTTCATTATTCAGGTGATATGTAGAGCTGCTCTGAAACTAACTGTGTTGATGAATAGCTCATTTATTTTTTTACTGATTATTTAGGCAACAGTTTCTTTGATTAAATTGGTCAGTAACACTTTTATCTTGCTTTATCATGTAAATAACCAACTTATTTTTATATAGAGAGTATTAGCTTTCACATAGATCTGTTTTGTAACCCTCAAAGAAAACCATAATAAATACCGTCCATTAAAAGAGAAATTTCAACATAAAATGTAGTGGCTAAGGCTTAAAATCTTAAATACTTACATTTTGGTGTCATAACTTTCGTTATATTCAAAGTAGTTCACCCATGCCCAATTGCACAGGTCCCACATTTTTTTAATTTTTTTTTTAATTTTTTTATCTTTCCTCCTTGAAATACCAATTTTGTCACAGCCTTCAGTATTACCAGTGATATTGTGTCTCCTCTAGCATGTCAAACAGTTTACCCTTCAACTCCATCTTGATATGGTATTACAGCCAAAAGTCACAGGGTGGCAAAACAGGTGAACAGTAGGGGATTGGAGGATAACTGTACTTACTCTGTGGGTTAGTGTTATATCACTGTTGCTACTGTGATGTCTAGTTATATCTCCTTTATCATTTTCTGACACATTGGATCCAGTGTGACAGAAAACAATGAAGGAAATGTAACTAGCCATTAACAATGGATTTATCGGGCTGAAGCAGCCCTGAGGAAGGTCACAGATTGGGACCAAACTGTTGGCAGCAGCAGCAATAATGATGCAATATAAATGCATTTTTACAAAACAAAAAAAGCATTTGTGCAAAGCACCAAATTTTCTAATGGAAGGTAACACTCATGGCATTCTTTGCCGAACACTGTTGTGTACAGAAAAGACTGTGGGCTGGTGCATTATCATGATGGCAGGAGTCAATTTTCTTGGTCCAAAGTTCAGGCCATTAAAATTCCCTGACATTCCATAACCAATGCAAAGTTTTTAAACAATACTTTGAAGTATCAGATGACAGTCTTCATAAATTATTACTCGAGTTTTGGCAATTGCCTCAAACATAATTGAGATTGGTAATCTTCAGGATTGCTAATCATCTTTGACTAAAGTTCAGCTAGCCCTAAATCGTGAAAACCACTCAAAAACTTGTGTACATTTTGGGGCTTCCATTCTAATTTCATCTCAAATCATTTCACACATTTTCTAAGTTTAAAACAAAATTTTACGCTTATGTGTTGTTGTTTTTTTTCATTTTTATCATTTAAATCATAAGACACTCAGTTCAAGTGTGATGTGAACTAGCAAACCAAATAAGCTAGTAAATGAAAGTTCTCATGCAGCTCCGTTAGTGATATACATACTCACCAGGCAGGGCCGGCGTTAGGGAGGGGTAAGCGGGGCAAAAGTACCCCGGGCCCGAGCATCCGAAGGGGGTCCTTCGTCAGGGGTGACTAACTAAATACAAATAAACTTTAAAAAAACTTTCTTAAAAATGGAGTTTTTAATTTATTTATTTTTGCATTAAAATTTTCTGACACTATCAAAAAATCAAAGTTTAAAAAAAAAAATTTGTCGGGTGGTGGGGACAGGGAGGGGGCCCTAAGAACGCTTTATCCGGGGCATGAGAATTCTAGCGCCGCCGACCCTGTCACCAGGTGCACTCATTGCTTCAAGTTAGCACTATATCTCATGTTTATTAGGTAATGTCAGTTTGGATAGTTTTTGACACCAAGTCGTACACTGTGACAACAGTGCAATAAAAATATCTCAGGAACCATAGTGGAAGAAAAATGCACATATGACATAAATGACCAAAACAAAGGCAATGAAGGGTACAGATGGATAAGAAGAGTGCAGTTGTGTGTGGAGAAAAGAGGTGAGGTTGTTGTGGAGAGCTAATGGAAAGACAGGGAAAAATGGCAAAGCTTGTGAGTCAAGCACATCCAGTTAATGGCTGGAAACTGTGCATTATGTTGACTGTGTAGCAAAAATGTATTCATTTCATCTCTTATTCATCAAAATCATATCAACCAACTTTTACCAGAATATGCAGTTCTAATTACGATCCTTCAGAAAATAGGCACTATCCTTATGTATGACACAAAACTATTTTTAATTGTATGATGGAACTACTTACGACAAGAAGTATTACCTCTTTATTATTCTTAACAACTAATATAAAGGGCTAATATTTCTAATGGCTCTGCATACAGTAAGGGGCTTAAAAATTTTACCAAAATCCAGACTTTGTTCAAAGTGCCAGTAGTAAAATGTTGCATCATTAAATACACACAAATATTCAACAAAATATTTTGATTGTACTGAGGCAGTGATCTAATGAAAAACAGGTTAAATTTTTAGTTTTGGAAGTCTGTGTTTCTACATTCTTCTTTTAATGTGTTTATTCTCTTTCTATTCTAAATTGTTCATTATATAGGTATTCTCTTATTTGATTTATAACTTAATAGTGTCTTGTCTTATATACTGACTCATATCTTATTTTCAAATATTAAAACCATTGATATCACTCTATATTTCATTGTTTGAGAGATGTAGTCAAGGCCATTTGTGCATGACATCACATAGATGTGCAAGTTGAGGGTACATAGATTTGAGATCTTTATGATGCAGCACTCTTAGTAGATGCTTAGTTAAGGATTCTGTGTTTTCTTCAGAATTTGTTAATTAGAGAAAGGAGATCTGACAATCAATAATAAATTTCATTAATAGTAGTATTGTCTCAGGAATTCCACAAAATGAGAGGTTATTAAAATCAAAATATGAACTTTATTCTTTCATCTTTTCATTCCATAATAACATGTTACATTCATGTTAATGACTTGAATTAATTTTAAAAGATTGTTTCCCCTTCATACCAGAATTGGTGACCACAATCAGATAAGAACCACCAAGAGCAGTTGATGAGGTAAACTCCAGATTTATATTCATCTCCTTCATTATAATGGGCTTTTTAGGGCAAGCAACCTCCATCAGTCCTATTAGTCATTCTTCTCTCTTCAAGTTATCTTTCTAATAAAACTTTTTTATAGCATAAATCTTTGTCAGTCTTGGTGGCCAGATGAAATTTTTCTCTTATACTGATTTGTTGGTCCTGTTTTGGCATGGTATTCAGTTTTCCATAAGAATCCATCCTGCTATTTCCTTGGAGCTTATTAGCAGTATGATTTTTTTGGGTTCAGGAATTTTTAAGATTTGTGTTTAATCATATGTGCCATGGGAGGATCTTCTGTGTTTCAGATTCCAGGTTAAAATGTAGGTCTAGCTGGAACAGAAGAGGAATGCATGATAAATTTGAACTCTGTCACGCAGGTGGCTGAACAATCTTTTGGTATGTCCTGGCCAACATAGTTACATGTGTCTACCTTTGCACAACACCCAACCTGGAGGAACAGGGTTTTAAAAATCTTAGGGTTCTGCTTCCCTTAACCAGAAGGTCCCCATTTTAGAGCTCTGGGGAATCACTATCCTTCCTCTCCCATTAGCTAAACACCTGAAGTAGTTCATTGCCCACTGAAGGAGTTCATTGCCCAGAGGCCATGGAGCTTCAGCCTTTATGAATGTGGGAGTAGGATTATCTGACAGAGCAGCTAAGCTGAGACACAAAGGCGTTTGCCAATATTAAGGCTGTCCCAGTGTTGTATTTTTATTCTTGTCAGACTTCGTGTTTCTTTATAGCTTTATATTTTTCAGTCGCCAGGGATACAAGTCCCGTTTTAATTTGTTTAGAACCTGAACCTCCAAATTTGTGAACTTCATTGTTCATATTTGAATGATAACAAACTTTCATATGATTTTTTGTCATTTATTTGATCTGCATTCAAAAATAAGGTATCTGAAGATATAAGGTCCTTTGTTAGCAGTAACTTTCTGACTGGCTTCGACTCATATGTTCGCTAATGTTGTACATCACTCACTTGGTATTGTTACTCTGTAGTCCCCATGACAATGAACTCTTCTGAGAATGACTTATAGTCCATTTTACTTTTCTCTGGGATTCATTATGCTACACCAGGCCCTCTGGTATGAGAAAAGTCGTCTCTGCCTAAAAATTCCTTAGCTACTAAGTAAATGCTTCAGAAATAGGATAATTTGATGTGCATTAATGTGAAGCTTACCTTTTGTTAACAATTAGTAACATTTGGGCCCTCTGCTTTGTCATACCTTGATCTTAACGACACGATTTTAAAGGAAGTTTTTTGATTGAAACAGTTGAAACATTTACTCAGCACTATTTAAAGAAAATCATATAAATTTATTCCCTTATTCATTTTTCCTTCATTTGGATTGTAAAGTCTGATAATATCAGACTGTACATGCATTTCTTTCAGATAACCAATCTTAGTGGATGAACAACCTTCAATTTTATAATTATTGTTGGTTGTAGTTTATTGAACTTCATTATATTACATTACAATAATTTTTGTTTTAGTTTGAGTTTTTATTTGGTTTCTCCTGATCCTATTAAATTCCATCTGAGAGTTTGATTGTTTGTGATGTTCTAATTACCTCTCTCTCTCTCTCTCAGGCCTTGCAGGTAGCTACTAGTTTCACTGTATCTAATGGTCTATATTCATATACATTCTGTTGGGAAATTGGTTCCTGGTCCATCATATCATTCAAGGTCTGTCTTTCTTTCTCCAGGCTAACAAGTTCCATTCCAGAGCTTGTGTTGCATTTATTGTTTACCTTGCCTGAAAGTATGACCAATTCATTTTTGTTTCTACTTCGTGATCTGCTCCTTTGCTGATCTCTGGTTGGGTGTTTCCCAAAGCTCCTTATTGAATTCTATAACAGTGTAAATGAAACTACAAGTTTTATGCCTTATTTTCCACACTGTAGATCAGTGTTCCTCAAATATCTCTGGTTGCACGATCGTTGGCTGTGTGTTTTGAGAGCTGCTCACAAAACTGCGATTTTTCATTATCAGCTAAGTTTTTGTAGTATAAATTACTTTAAAAACTTTAAATTATTATCTAAATTCTTAGGATTATTGTTAGGGTGAAGAATTATTTAAAATTTTATCCATAAAATACACTTTTAAGTTTGTGCCATTATTGTTAGAGGCCCTTTTCTAGTTATTGCAAGTTTCTTTGAATACCATAGCATAAGCTTTATAGTTAGTTTAATTGGAATACTATAGCAGAGGTAAACTTTGTGGTATAAGTTATTTAACAATTTTAATTTCTTATTTGCCATAACTAATTCAAATCAGTAGTTAGAACTTCAATTGTTAAGGTATTGTACCGTCCCATTTTAGATTGATCAGATTAAAATACAATTTGTTATTTAATTAGTTCTGGATCAGTAATATAACAACTTGGTAATAGCAAATAATAAAAAATAATTATCCCTAAATAGAATCAATTTGTTTACAGTAGATTATACCGTATCGTTATCCAAAATCCCACTATCAATATTTAAAATTTACAGAAAAACAAAAGCATATGTTAAAGTAATTAACCTGCCTGTAAATATAATTGTCTTTATTTGCTATCTAATACATTAAAATAAAAACTTCCTAGCTTTAAAAAATAATAATATGTAAGTAACTAATTAATTCTTATACATACTAGCACTAAATAGTAATGATCTTCCATCTTAAGTTTATTTTGAAACTTATTAATGTAAGTTTTATTAATTGATTCTTAAGTAGTTTTGTTACCTAGTTATTACTTATAAAGCTTCAATCTAATTGTTGAGTTTCCATTGATACTGAAAATAAAGCCGTGTACATTTCACATAGTTTATTATAATTGGACATACTGATACACTTTATACATTAGCACACATACATCTATACAGACGGACGAACAGGAAACGACTGACCAGTACAGCATGTAGGTACAAAGATCTCAGAACACTCAAAGATAACACACACATATATCGATATCATTTAATATGTTTTGACCAACTCAACACCCCCACTTCGAAACATTCGAATGATTTCCTTAAATAATACCTAAATCCTTCACTTCAACTCTGATTCAACCTTTTTTTTAAAAAAAATTCAGTCTCACTTGAGTCATTGGAAAAAATCAAAAAATCATCAGCATACAAAGCTACCATAGTAACTAAGCCTTCATCTTTATGTTTTGTGAACAAACAAGGTTCCAAATCAGATTTTTTGTAACCTATACAGCTTAAAACATCATTTACCCTTTGATTCCACACTTTGGATGATAGCTTTAAACCATACATAGCCGTTTTTTAACTTTAAAACTTTTCTTTTATCACTACAAAGATTTAAACCTTCAGGTTGTTGCAGGAAAATATCCTCTTTAAGAATACCATTTAAGAAAGCAGTCTTAACATCAAGATGGGTAATGTTCAAATCTAGTTCAACAGACAAAGCCATTAAAAGTCTAAGTGTTGAATGTCTTACCACAGGAGAAAAAGTTTCACCATAATCAACTCCAGGTTTCTGAGTGAATCCTCTTGCTACTAATCTGGCACGATGTTGCACTTTACCTTCACTGTTGACTTTTTTCTTGAACACCCACTTACACTGTACAGCACTTGCACCTTCTGGAAGATTTACCACTTCCCAAGCATTGTTGTCTTCAAAAGCTTGTATCTCTTCTTCCATGGCTTGTTTCCATAGTTCTGCATCAGGTCTATCAAGGGCCTCCTGTACGGTTGCCAGGTCCTCTTATTGATCCAAAGTTCCAGCCAAAAAACAAGTATCATAATCATCAAATCTTCTATTTGGTTTGGGCTGCCTTTGTGATCTTCTAATTTTCTTTACTTCATCTTCTTGCGTACCACATTTTTCATCGTCATCAGTTTCTTTCTCTGATGTAACTACTTCTTGTGAGACATCAGACTTCTTGTTTCCTTCATCATCCCCCACTGAAGTGATGATTTCTTCATGATTCTTTATTTCAGTTTCTGCATCATTAATATTTTCCATTATTGTCACATCTCGGCTTATCACTACATCATTCGTTTCAGGATCATATAGTCTATAGCCTTTTGTAGTGTTGCTGTAGCCCACTAAGATCATTTCTTTTGCCTTTTCATCCCATTTCTTTCACTTAACTTTGGGAATATGTACCATGACCTTGCTTCCCATTATTCTAAGATAACTAATGTTGGGTTTCTTGCCAGTCCATAGCTCATAGGGCGTTTTATTCCCTAAACTTGAAGTCACTGACATATTTCTCAAATATACTGCACTATTAACAGCTTCAGCCCAAAATCTTTTGTCAAGTTTACCATCAAACAGTAAACATCTTGCCTTCTCTACAACAGTTCTATTCAACCTTTCTGCCATACCGTTTTGTTCTGGTGTATAGCTGTTGGATAACTGATGTATAATACCATGTTTCTTCAACAGACTGTCAAAATTCACACAACAGAATTCTTTCCCGTTATCTGTTCTTACTATTTTGATTTTTCTTTCTTGTTGAGTCTCCACCATTTTCTGAAATTCTTGGAATTTTTCTGCAGTCTCATCTTTTGTCTTCAGAAAATACACAAATCCCATTCGGGTGTAATCATCTTCTAAAATGAGAAAATACTTTGCACCTCCTAGTGACATAACTTCCATTGGTCCACACAGGTCTGCATGAATTACTTCCAATGGTTTAGAAGTTCTAGTGCCTCCATGTGGAAAAGGCTGTCTTGTTTGCTTGCCTTCATTACATACTACACAGTTTTGTTTGCTAATGTTATTGTTAATGTCTTCACACACCATTCCCTCTACTGCACCATCTTTCATTTCAATAAGGTCCTTTGCATTTAGGTGACCTAATCTTCTATGCCAATCATATGCGGTAATCATTCCCAAAAACTAATTTCCGTTGATATTTAGCTTGTACACACCATCAGTAAGATCTGCAGTTGCAACTCATTCATTATGCCTGTTATAAAATATTGCATTGATCCCTATTAAATTCAAAAGAATGTTCTTGTTCAATTAACTTACTCACAGAGAGCAAATTTGTAGTTAGTTCTGGAGCACACACAACATTTTTTACAGTAATATCAAAAGCGTCCTTTCCAACTACAGTTGTTAAATTAACTTCTCCAGAGCACAACACTGGAATTTCTGTCTCATTCGCAGCCATTAGTTTATGCACTTTAACATCATTTACTTTGTTTCTTATCCAATCTTCATTTGCTGTGAGATGCACACTACCCCCGAATCAACATACCAGTCACTTCTGTTAAAAGAGCTACTTATAAACACTGCACTGAAAACATTTGAAGTTTTTCTTTGTCTTGTATCATAGTCACTGTTCGGACACTCTCTTTTAAAATGTCCTGGTTTCTTGCATTTATAGCAGACAACGTCCCTCTTATTTTGGTTTCCCACTACATTTCCATTTCGGTGAGAAAACTTCGGCTTACCTTGCCAACTTTTGACCTTAAAAGCACTACTGGCACTAGTTACATCTTCTTCCATATTCAGAAGCTAACTTTTTATTGTGTCCGTTGTGATTTGAATTCCTGAATGCTCAATTGCCATTATCATAGGAGAATATTTTTCCAGCAATCCTGCTAACAATAACGAACCAATCCACTCATCACAAATATCTAAACCAGTTCCACATAATTTCTGACCATTATCTACTATCTGGTTCACATAGCTCATCATTGAATCACAATTTTCTAGACGTATTGATATCAGTGTTCTCAATAAATTAATTCTTCTTGCAAAACCAGAATTGTCGAACATTGACTTCAGCTTCTGCCACAAATGCACTGTTTTTTTGCTTCTTTTACATGCATATACAAAGATGGATCAATCATTTGAATTATCTTCGCTTTGGCCTTAGAGTCTTCCGCTGTAACTACTTTTGAGATACATTTTGCTAATCCTTCGAGAATAAGCACATTTTCGATAGCAAACGCACAATCTCCGTAGTTCTCGTGACCTTTCAGCTTCGGCACATTTACTTGATAATTCATCGCCATATTTATCAACTAGGGCATTTCTTTTCTGTGAACAACAACACACAAAGGACTTCAATGACACGTGGGTTTTATTCAGCGATTCCTGATACTTTTGATAATCTGAATCATTTCCTGCACTGGGTACCTGGGCCCATAACCTGTTGAGTTTCCATTGATACTGAAAATAAAGCCGTGTATGTTTCACATAGTTTATTATAATTGGACATACTGATACACTTTATACGTTAGCACACATACATCTATACAGACGGACGACTAGGAAACGACTGACCAGTACTTGGTGTAAGAAGTGGTTTCATTGGGCATGTAGGGAAAAGGAAATGTGGGAAATACATGAGGCTCTTCCATAGTTTTGTTCACTTTGTCTTACAGATGATATGATGAGGGAGTTGCGTGAAAGGATCAGGGTTCTTGAGAATCGTCCTTTGGAGCATCAGCCTGTGGAGGCATGGCCTGCGGTAGCTCCGCCTGTGGAGGCTCAGCCTGTGGGTGCTCAACCTGTGGAGGCTCAACCTATGGAGGTGCAGCCTGTGCAGACTAAGCTTGTCGAGGATAATGCAATAGAGGCAGAAAGTAGAGATAGTGAGTTGGAGGAAGTTTATAAGAATTGGTGGTAGCTGGTAACAGGTCGTAGGAGAAATATGGTTAATAGGATGAAGATACCAGAAACTTCAGAAATTTTGGCAAAAAATTGGTTTGACCTATTACAAGAGTCAGGAGGAAAAGAGCCCCATGTAGATGTAGGAGTTGGTAAGATGCAGTAGGCCTTTATTAATAAGGATGTGCTTGGCAAGAATAGGAAAAAAATGGTTCTACTGCTAGGTAGCTGCCATGGGGGAGGTGTAGGCCCTCCTCTGCATAATCAGTTAGGTATAGTGTCAGGTATCTTATAAAATTTGTAACTGAGTGACAAAATTTTATTCTCAAAATCATGAGTTAGATTGGATAGTATTTTATTTCATTTCTATAGTTAGTTTCTATGTTAGTTCAAGCAAGAAAGCAGATTTTTACAGTTGTTGAGATAGTATTTTGCATTGCATCAGTTTTAAGCATTCACCTGGAGTAATATTTCTAAAATTCATATCTAAATTATTTGTTTTCAGCTAGACTATTAAAGTTACGAAATTTTTCATATTAACTAAAGTTGACATTTGTTACAAGATTTAGTGATTTGCAAAATTTCAGAGAGATAGGATCATTTTAGTTGTCAAGGTGTAAGGAACAAAGGTTGCTATACCAGGGTAAAGTATAGGCCTAGTACCTCAACTGAATATTTACTTGAAGTGAAAAGTTCTCTAAATCTGCATCAATAATTTTGAATGACCATGTAGCCTTCCTATAATATTTAACTGTAATGCAAGTTGGCCGCCACTAAGTTTCTTTGACCCAAAAGCTAAGAAAAGGGTTACTGTTCAAGGCTAACAAATTTGATAAGTACACTTGTTGAAAAATTTAAAGTTTATTCAAATCACATTTTGAAAAACAGCAATTACAGTCAAATAGGCTATCAAAACATACATTTCCAAAAATTACAAGGTTATGGAGAGAAATAGAACCAACCGGCCCCTTTAGAAAATTTAGATGTTCATAATAGTTGTTAACACAATATTCTGGTAAAGAAAATCATCATGGCCAACACAAGTTCTTAGTCTGGCTCACTGAGTTCTGGCTACACACCCAACACACACCAAAACTACTGGCGCAGATTCATCATACACAACATTCCCGGAGTAAAGACAGCCCCCTCTCCTGGGTCACTGCCTATATACCCCATCCGCGTGACATTGAGTATTCAACTACTTACCCAAAATAGTATAAAATGATTGTGATTATATGAGGTATTTAAACTTTAACTACATGTAGTCTTGTCTTCAAGGTACATAAAAACTGTTTAATTAGAATTCTCAAATGATTAGCTTGCTTGTAAACTAATTTAGTTTAACCGGCGTATTAGTAAATAGATTCTGAAAGTTCAGTGGTGATTCCCCAAATTCTATCTAAATTTATTCAATTTTTAGGCAACCCTGCTGGATTGCAAATTCGCGTAATGAAATTAGTACCAAAGTGTTCTATATTAATTCCTGATTCCTGTGATGTAAATTTTATCATGATCAGTGGTGAAATGGCAAAGTTATGAGTCTAACAAAGATTGGGTTCACATCTGTTGAGCAGATACTTGGTTTATGTTTAATAACTATTCTAGTGTTATTTATATCGAAAAAGTGAAGTTATCAGAATTTTTCTCTTATTTAGTTACGTTTTAACAGTCGTTTTATTTACGAAAGTGGCTTTGTTTAGTCTCAATTTAATTTCAAAATTACCATGTTGTGATAGATGGTGAAATAACTTTCAAATTGATCTAAAATCTGTTCTACTGCATAGAATGTTCTGAAGTTTTAATATGTTATACTAAATTTTGCGGTCTTTCAAGAAATCTACTTTTTAGTTCGGGAAATTATTGGAAACATATGATAAAAAATGTTAAAAATGAAAGTGTTCTTCACAAGGTTTTTAAAAATTTATTTAAGCTATTTACATGGCCTGAAACTACGGAATTTTACCGAATTTAATTTTCTTTTGAATTATTATTATTTTAAAATTATTTTAGTACATAAAACAGTGTCGAGAATTAGTGAAATGATCACATAGCAAAAATTTGTTGTTTGCAAGTTGGACAATAATAGATTAACCTATTACAGGTTAGTTTAAAGATTTTTTTTAGTATTAAAAATGTTTATTTGTTACTTATATTAAGTATTGTGGGTCTTTACAGCTTTTAAAATGGTTTATTTATTTAAGTTAGGTCACAGTATCAGCTTCTGCATGAAACATTTCTCACTTCCTATACTTGCAATGAAAATTATATGTATACTGAAAAGCTTACTCCCTGCCTTATGCTTTAAGCTAAGCAAACTAGAATTAACCATAATTCTAAGGTGCTTACAAACATTAAAATTGGATGATGAAACCTTTCTGATGTGAAATTTGATACCTGATCAGCTTTCCAGACATTTCTCATGTGAAGCGATAGCTTTGCAGCTTCCCATGGTCCATGAGTACTAGAACTTTTCTTGTTTACAGTAGCAGGTAGCTCATTCAGTCATCCAGGGAACGTGCGGGCGACAAGATGTAGGCTCATGCAGTTATATATCAGTCTTTCAGGAACCGTGAGCATGATAACATATAGCTCAGTCGGTCAGTTTTCCTTTAGAGCTACCGGATTGGCGAAATGTAGGCATAGAAAAGTTTTAAAGTTTCAGTCTGCAGTAACTATGCAATTACTTAAGTGTCGGGCGCTTGCTAACTAAATGCAATAATAGAAGTGTGTGACGAATGTTTATAGCCTTCCAAGTGATAATCAGTTATACTGTGAACTATGGGTGTGGTTTGGCTCGAGTCGATTAATTGAACTTTCAAACTTTTTTACTATGACTTTGTCTGATGCCTATCCAGCTAATATCTTTGGAAGCTCTTTCAAGAATATAGTGATTTTGAACAACAACTCACATGTGAACATTATTTGTGTATACCTTTCCTTAGCTCAAAGTAAAAATGAAGCTAAGTGGCGACCTTTTCATTTTAATAAAGCAATCGCTGGACACATGGTAAAAGTTGTGACAAAAGCTTTATGCCCAACCCCAGCATAGGCTTTTGCTTCTCACAATAGGTTACGAGGTCACAAGTTTTTTAAACCTAGTGCAACATTAGGTCAGGTAATAGATGATATGGGTTCACTTTGTAGGAATTTCACTAAGGATGATAGAGTAGTGATAGTGGGAGGTGCGGGGAATAGTATTGATTGAAAAGTGAGTTACAGTATAGATAGTGACCTGAGGAAGGTAGTGAAGGAGGCACAGCATACCAGGTGGAGCACATGCAGGTCCTAAGTCACCATGACTGGCCACAATCGAACTATGCTGTGAGGCGGGTAAATGTGGAAATGGAAGTGCTACTTGAGAAAGGCATTAGTTCTGTGTCGGTGGTCACTAGGCACGGCCTACACCTAAATAGTAGGGGCAAGTGGTACTTTCTGAGTTGTTAGCTAAAGCAGTAAGGCAGGCCATTTCCAGTGATGATGGGGTCAGGACTGTGCCTTTTTTAAGTTAGGGGCTGCTGGTGAATGGATGGAAATAGATGATCAAAGTGATACTGTTTGCAGATCCATGATGGGAAAAATCATGTTAAAGAAATAGATGAAGTTGCTGAAACAATAACTGACTGGGGTAAAACTGGGAAGGAGGAGGTGAATGCTGAAAATATAAAGTCAGTAATAAGGGTGTTAACGGTGAATGTAGAAGTATAATGAACAAAGTAATCAAATTTGCAAACTTTATAGAGATACGTGAACCACAAGTAATAATTGGGGTAGAGAGTTGGTTGAAAGAAGAAGTACTAGACAGTGAGGTTTTTCCTGATGGTTACAGAGTGTACCACAGAGATAGAGGAACAATTGATGGAGGAATTTTCATACTAGTTAGAAAAAACTACCACAGTTCACTGGTGTTCATAGATCATGACCATGAGTTACTTGGGGTAGATTTCTGGGGTAGTAAAAACGAAAAAAATCATGGTGTTGGCTGCTTACCGCAGCAGAAGAATGACAGATGAAAATGAGGCTCTTGGAGAGAAATTAAATTGATATTCAGATTTCAGAAGTGAGAATAGAATGGTCATTATTGGTGGGGATTTAAATTTACCTGGTTTAAACTGAGTAGGAAATAAGATTAATAACACAAGGGAACAGAGATTTCCAAATACCTTCATAAGGGGAAGAGGATTTACACAAGTGGTAGAGCAAAACAGTAGGGGACAAAATATTTTGGATATATTACTAATAAAGCCCGATGATAACCTTGTGGGGTATCAAGTAACTGAAGGAATATGTTCTGATGGATTTTCGAAGATTCGGGGAACCAGCAGCCAAAATTGAAGGGGAAAATAGGTACCAATTATAAAAAGGCACAGATTTCAAATTTGAAGAGATATTTCAATGAACACTTCAGCAAATGGAAGGAAGGCACAAGTACAGTAGAGACAAGAAGGGAAGAAAAATTTATTCCAAAACAGAAAATAAAGAGAAGTAGAGAACCTGTGTATTATAATAGGGAAGTGAGGAAGTTAAAGAGGTTGGTAAGAAGATAACATAACAGATTTAAGAGACAGCAGGGTAGTAGGAAAAATAAAAAACAACTAAACAAGTACTTAATAATAGCAAAGAAAGTGGATAAAGATGGGTTTATGAAGAGTATGTCAGTGCAGGAGGACTATTGGCTGATGCATCTATGGCTATATTAGAAAACTGAGGAGAATGGAGGGTGTTGAGACATTTATAGATAAGGATGGAGAAGAAGTTACTGAGAATTTGAAAAAGGCAGAGATCTTAAGTAAATGGTTTACTGAGAGCATTAGGGACAATGACTCAGAAACGGGAGGGTCTAATTCGGAGAACGAAGAATGAGCGTAACTACACAATTAGAAATGAAGATACCAAAAAAAAAAAAAAATTCATCCTGAGGAAGTCATGAAGGAAATAAGAAAGCTGAAAAAACATAAATGGGCTGGTGTAGATAATATTAATACAGATATTTTAAAGATAGCCAGATGTGAGATTGTACCTTATCTTGAAATATTATTTACATTGAGTCTATATATTTGCTGCTTACCAGAGAACTGGAAAAGTGCGATGATAGTGGCGATATATAAAAGGAGGGGTGAGAAATAGAGTCGAAAATTATAGACCAATCAGTTTGACATCAGTGGTAGGTAAATTAATGGAGAAATTGATATGCAACCACATCAGAAATATGTATGAGGAACGTAAGTGATTTTCAAGTAGGCAACAATGGCTTTAGGCAAGGAATATTCATGCCAATCTCAGTTATAAGCAAGATATTTCAGATGAAATGAACAAGGGAGGCCAAATTGATAGTTTAGCACTAGATCTGTCAAAGGCTTTTGCCAGAGTGAGCCATAAAATGGTAGTAAATGAAGTGAAAACTATTCTAGTGGATGAGAAAGTGATTTGCTGGGTAGAAGAATTTTTAAAGGGTAGAAAACAGAAACATAGGGTAGGAAATGCAGAATCAAAAGAAGTGGAAGTAAATATTGGAGTGCCACTGGATAGCGTGTTGGGACCATTCCTATTCCTTATTCTAATGAATAAATGTGTTGATTGTTTACTATCTGAAATTAGTTTGTTTGCAGATGACATAATGTTATATAAAAGAATCAAAATGGCAGAGGACTGTAAACAGTTGCAGGGTGAACTGGACAGGATATATAGTTGAGTTGGTAAACATGGGATGATGATAAATGCAAAGAAGATTCAGTTTATTAGATACACAAATCAAAAACAAAAGATTGATTATGATTAATAAAAATTGCTTTCTGAAGACTTGAAATGGAAACATTATGGCATTACATTTGATAACAAGCTTAACTGGGCAGGACACATTGGACAGGTGGTAGTAAAAGGTTTCAAAATTCTGTACCTGTTGGAGAGAGTGATGAGGGGATGTACGAGAGAAGTAAAGGAATTGGGTTACAAATCTTTGGTCAGACCATTGCTCGAATAATGTAGTGTAGTATGAGGCCGATATTTTGAATATCAAATATAGTTGTTGGAGGGGGTGCAGAAAAGGGCTGTTAGCTTTGTTTCTGGAAATTATCGTAGAATGCAATCAGTAACAGATATGATAAAAGACCGAGAATGGGATTCATTGTAAGACAGGGGGAGGGTGAAGAAGGTCATAGGAGTGTACTGGAATTGAGGCATGGAAAGATATTGGTGAAGGTATAAAAAGTAGTGCATGGGAAGGAAAAGATGACCATGACCACAAGCTGGCACTCGATTTCAGGCACAAGGGTATGCGAAGATTCTCTTTGTTAGGTAAGGGTGTCAGGGATTGGAATAAGTTTACCAAGCAAATGATGAATATTTTACCAAAAATGTTGAAAGACTTTAAACTTAAAATTTGTAGATGCCAAATGTAGGTGGGTGCAGGAAAGTGGGAAGAAAGGTGTGTAGGGAAATTGCCACCAGAGTGTGTGCTCCATTGCAATTAAATTAAAAAAAAAAAAATCATTGACCATAACACTTTACTGAATCATGAGAAAAAATTACTTGATCACCACACCTTCTCAACAGAATATATTAGCGAACATATGATAGTCCTGGAGACTAATCTGAAGAACTGTTTTTCTACCAATCAATGGAAAGGAGTCCATTAACATTTAATGTTGAATCAAAGACAGACTTACCAGCTTTAGATGTTCAGTCAATAATTGCACTATCATTCAAAGACATATACCACAGAATGCTGCTGATGCATTTTTGGCTGTTGTATCATCCAGAGCATCCAGTTTTTGTAGGAAAAGCTGTATAATTGATGGAGGCTTTTGTCAAAATCTATAAGTGTGAATCCTGATTTTTTACACTGATTTTCCTAATATATATAGATTGAAAATCAAATGGGATCTGAAACTTAAGTTACATTTTTTCCACCAATGGTGAAGCTTCATACTTCTCGTTAATAATTGAATCTTATTTCAGTTTTATTTGGCAATTATTCTTATAATGATTTCTTATAAGACTTATAATATTAGTAATTGTTAAAGTACAAAAAATTATACTACAATGAAATAATGTTTATTTTTCCTACACATCTCAAAATAGGCAATAAGTTTGTAGTGTATAATAAAAAATTCTTTGCACTCTTTAACTCTATTTTACACTTGCAAGATGTTCTGTTAGCTAGTTCTGTAATTGTTTCTGACTGACTGGTAGGAGGTATCTAAAATAAATTTCCAAACGCCTTTGTTGAAAATAATTAAATGTTAAAAGTAGTGGTCAAACTGTTATTCAGAAATTCATTATTTAATATTTTTATTGAATTCTCATTTAATGGCATAGGGTTAAATCTTTTCGCTGATCTATTTCATATTCCAATTTCCCACAAACTAATTATTTGAACATTTTCTTCTGACAAACCATTTTCCATTGTAATTATTCCATACTTCTCTATTTTATTTTCCTGTATAAAAATATTATTATTAGTGATCCTACTATCTTTCTGTATTCAGTATTCTAGTATTCAGCTGGACAAAGATTGAATGATTTATGATTCCTAGAAGATAATCTGTCTGGTAACAGTCTAGAGCAAAATTGATGTTAAGGTCACCAAATAGGATGATTCTTTTAAGTTCATGAAAAATTTATGGCTACCTTTCCTTTTAAGCTCATAAAAAATACTGGCTACTGTCTTGAATTTATGAAAAAAACAAATTGAAGTTTTAACTGTAAGAGCAGCAAACAGTCAGCACTACGGATTTGAGGCCCGAGGAGGCTATAAAAACTACGTTTTTCCCGGCTCAAGCCCCCCCCAAAGCCAAATTCCACTGAAGGCAAGCCCTATGAACCAAAATTCACTCAAGCCAAGCCCCCCCCAAACCAAAGTCCGCTCAAGCCCCCCCCCCCCCCCCCCCAAAACAAAATCCTGGATCCGCCCCTGGTCAGCACTACAAGATTGCTGTTATCCAATTCTAACTATATTGCACTAATATTCAAGGTCTTTTTCTATAAAGTATCTACTCAGATCTAAGGATCTATTTTAGTACTTTTTCTTGTTGCACCACACCTTCTAAAATATGAAACGAGCCAGTCTCAATTATGGAGAAGGAGACATATTTCAGAATTTTTTTAGATGGTATTCTAGTACGCATCAGGTATTAACATCAAGATTAAAAAATGTTTTTAGTTTCTTTAACCGATGTTCTTATCTCATCAGTTCTGTTGTTCTGATGACTAATGTTCTGATGACAGAGAGATGTTTTAAACTGACATTATTTATTTTTGACATAAATATTACTATACACATTCTTCAAGTAGGCTCTTCCTTCTCTTGACTTTTTCTGTAAAAAAGACTGAGTCCTGCCACCAACCTAAATGATGTTCCCATCCAACTGTCCTCCTCTGACGATACTGGCAATCAGTTCCATTAGCTCTGTTTTTATCCATATAATATAAGAAATTTCAATGCCATTAATTTGTGTTTGGTCAGTCTAAAACAATACACACTTCAGATCTGCCTGTGTATGTTGTGTAAGACCATACATCCGAGATGTTGCATAATGCTTGAAGAAGCCAATTTCTTCTTCTTCTCATGTCGATGGCAGCATCAGATATGCGGTAGTTTTACCGTCAATACGATGGCTTTGTCAGTAGCTGATTGGATGTCAAATTGAGATTCGAAGAAGCCATAAAAACCTACATTGATATAAGATGAGTTTTTGGAAAAGTTATCAATGTATTTTTCACTGCAATAATTGCTATTTCTGTACAGAATATTTGCATGATCCTCTCCTATAAGATCTTTCCCATGTCAGAAATTTCATCCACAATATTGCTAACTCCTGCATTGGGCTTAAATATACTATACACCTCAGCATCACAGCCATGGCTTGACTGTGATGTTTGCTTAAACCTTTATCATGGCTACTTCCAGGCAGTATCATCATTTTGGATTTCTTTTTAAGAAAGAATTAAATTTTCTTGGATTTATTTTTACAACCTTTACACAATATGTGTTGTTTATAGCTTTGTTGCAATGTAACTATCCTGCTGTGGTATCTAATCTTCATTTAGATTCTCCAATACCCCAAAAATACTGGAAAAATTTTCCATCCTGTTTTTGCAAGGCAAATAGCTCCAAGGATTGTGAACCACATCCCCCAACTTCCATGTTACAACATTTCCAGTGAAAACATACTCCACTGTACAAGGGGAAAGATGTGCTCACACGACCAAGCCTTGCATTGGGGAGGACGCTGGTTCAAATCCCCTTCAAGTATCCAGATTTGGGTTTTCCATGATTTCCCCAAATCACTCCAGGCAAATGCTGAGGTTCTTCCTTCAAAGTGCCATGGCTGAATTCCTTAAAGTTCCTTGTCCCCAGTCCCATCTTGCCTCTATTGTCCTCAACATTGATGAGGCATATACCCATTTTTTTATTTTTTATTTTATTTTTTTATTTTTTTTATGACTAAGCCAAATACGAACTAAGTAGAAAGTTTTGGGATTGCAGTGGTGGAGAAAGTTGACCAACAATAACTGTATGGATAATGGAAACAAAGAAACTGCTGTTGGGCGCTAAAAATAAGATAGGAGAGGGAAAGATGATTCATGTGGCAGGCCGGGTTGTGATCACATCTTTCCCCCCACCATATGTCTCGCATCTCACATGAATAAGGTTTCTCTCCGAAATGTTGTGCAATTTGTTTGTTTTTGTGTTTTTTACATGTTCATCTTGCCCTGCTGCCTTCACCCAACAATAATTGTAGAAGAGAATAATCTCTGTAATGACCAGTCAAAATAAAAGGAATAAATTTTATAAAATATATATGCATTGGAACTGTTTAAAAAAAATACATAAGCAAAATTTAAAAAATTAATTGTATTTTTATAATAATGTGATAGGTTTGCAGGTGGAATCTTAAAAGAGCTTAAGCCATTGGCATGCATCATATCGGGAATGTGTTATTAAGCCAGTATGAAGTTCTAAAAGGATAGAAATATTCAGAAAAACTCTGATAGCTCTCACTGTAAAATAGGTATTGGAATTTTTAGCCATGTGAGCAGGCTTTTTCTATCACTTGATGGTGTAGATTGGCAGCTGTGGCTGTTCATCCTGATGGACAGTTTAGTGGAGACATCAATAATAGGATATGTTTACTCAGTAGTATGATCCAAATAGGTAGTGGTGGCTGGATGCATACTGCAAGTTTTGCAGCAGATCTGTTACATGGGAAAGATTCTTGTGGTAATCTAAAAAAATCAGAAAGTGAGTACATGTAGACCAAGACATTCTTCAGATTGGGAAGTCTGCAGAAGCATGTGCATGGTGCAGTGGATAGGATTTTTAGAAAAATGATACACCTTATATATATATATATATTTATATATATAAGACTAGTCGTTACAGAGATTATTCTTCCCGCGGTTATCAATGATAAGCTTTCTCCACCATTTTAATTCCCACTCTTTCCATTTGGATCATCTTTGGCTCAATTATGTTTGAGGTGTTTGGATGTGTATACATTTTTTCATTTACCATATGCCTCTGCTCTAACATTACTAGGACTTTTTAATATAAATATTTTTTTTTTTGTGTTCGTACTGACCTTCCTGCTGTAATTTGTGATAAGTGCTAGGTTATTTTCCCTATCCTTCATCATTTTCGTTGCCTAACAACAGTTTCATTGTCACTATATAAAATATTTGGATAGGAGAATATTCACTGCTTAATACAGTTGAAAGGAGGACAGCGTCGAAACACGGTTATACAAGTACACACACTGTCAATTGAAATTTTCGTTAGTGAAAGATTCATTTAGCTGCCTGTTGCAGGTTGGTTTCCCTTTGATTATTAAATAAATAAAACTATTGCTATAACTTCCAAAGAAAAATAATATTCATTAGATCACAGAATATTGAAATAAACAAGTTTTTATAAATGTTCTTATTTGAATTCTACTGTAGGCAAATGGGTAATTAATGTGTAAGTTTGATGAAAAAAAAAATGTTTTGTGAACAAAGGGCAATCTGTATCTATATAAGTAGATATGGTTGCAAGCAATCAAAAGCAGCTTGTTTGCAAAATAGAATTAAATTTTGGAATCGGAAAAAAACTGTTGCTTACCTCAAATGTTGATAGGACAGTGTGGACACGCAAAAAGGACACAACCAACAGAAACATTGCAATTATTGGGTCTTAAGGCCCCCATACACTGTCAATCTTGATCACAATCTGTGATCAAAATAATGATCGAGATCCCGAATGACAATGAATGAAGTAGATTGACGGATTGATACATGTGATCACAAAATATATAGATATTTTGAAATCGTAATCCCCTGATTGTAATCAAGATTGAACATGTAGTCAAAGGATCGCATAAGTCTATACTGTGCACTCTTTGATTATGGATGCTGATGACACGAGTCTCCCCAAGTATTGCTAGTGCAACCGGCAAATTCACTTACACTCTCTCAATTAGGAGAAGGTTTTATCATATTTTTAGAAACTTTACAATAGTTGTGGAATGCTCAGCATAAACATTATGCAAACAAATACAACTGAACAGCTGGATATGAAAGGTTGCTAGAGATTTACAAGAAAATCAATCCAGAAGCAACGATTGATTATGTCTGTACAAAAATTAATAGCTTCCGGTCCATCTACAGATGAGAACTGGAAAAAAATATATATATACTGCTTCAAAATGATCTAATGATCTGGAGTAGGTGGTGACAACTTGTATGCAACAAAATCTTTCACTCACATCCCCATCCATACCGTCACAAGCATTCGCTGAAAATTTATGAGACAGCACTCTCACTCCCACTTTTTCAACTATAAAAGCAATAAATTCTCAGCCAACACGGTGTTCCTTTATCTCTGTTCCTACATCCTCGTCCTTGATTGTAGAGTCACATCCAGCTATTCCTGCACAAACTGCTTGCCAAACAGAATTTGGACCACAAAAAGTATTAATGCCAAAAATGAATGCTACTACTGAGTTGAATATTTGGGGGGAAAAAACTAGATAAAACAAATTAATATCATATTGCATCACCATCACAACTCAATACTGAAAAATATATTCTGTATACTAGGCTCATTGTTTGCAAATTTTAATTCAATTGACAATTGAATAATTGAACAAGAATTCCAATTGATTGTGATATCTTTCCTGATATTTGTACTCACATAAAAGTGTGTTGAATTTCTACATAAGCCAAATAAACATTCATAACATTAAAAAGAATTTACTTACTTTAATATAGCACATAAATAAGAGTTTTACATGTAACATTGATTACTTCACTAATAGCAGCTGGAGACATAGCAATAAATTTTAGATCCTCAGTATTTCTACCTGTAGCAGAACAACATAATGTTAATGCTAATTTTTCTTTGGGTATTATACTTCCTTTCTTACAAGTATCTCATTTTGTTAGTTATGGCATTATAATTTTTAGTAGCTCATCAAAATATATTTCCCCATCCTGAAGCAATTTTTATAGTCCTCATCCTCAACAGTTAATTGTATTTCTTTAAGTAGATTTAAATTTGTGTACAATTCTCTCTTCTACAACCACTGTTTAACCCAATGTTTTTTTGTTTTTTTTTTTTGTCTCATTTCTTCAAAGTTAGACCCAAAACTAATGATACAATCACTTCAACTTCGTTTAAATCCGTTGTAGAGGTCTTAACGCGATGGTTTCAATGCACGGACTGATGAAATCAGAATTGATCGTGTAATGTTGTGCTGTGATCCAATGGCCCATGATCGTGATCAGAGGTATACGATCGCAATCAAGAATGGCCATATATTGTCCCCCTTCAGTAATAGAAAAAGGTTAAAGGTGGCTGCAGTGAATCTTGTTGTCCTTTGTTTCCGTTTTTTGTGTTCACACCATGTTTTCATTGCGTAATATAAATAGTGGTTCATTTCCCTGTCCTAATATATATATATATATATACAATTAATGATGAAAACAAATTTTTCGTATTATACTTCTAAACTTTTTAATTGACTGATTTCATATCAATTTATCCCATTAAAAAATGGGTGATATCTTCCACCAAATTGATTGCAAACATCAGATGAAAAAATTATGGTATATCTTTTTTCGATGCAATTCTCCAATCATACAATTTGGCAATAATTACATATTATTTCCAATTTTGTTTTCCACTAATAAAAATAAAAAATTTACTTTATTCATAATCAGTTGTGTGAAGAAAGTGTAAAAATTTTACTCTAAAAATTCAGTATATTTTTGTTTTTGATTGCCTGTCATGCTAAAAACATTGTATCAAGTTTGATTGTGAGAGTTTTTGTGTACAGGATGATTCTAGTTAGATTAATTGTTCATAAATTAAATTTAATACTTAGTTTCCCAGTATTGGCTCTGGCTTACTTAATTTTTAAATCATCATTTACATTATATTTCTTACATGCATTTTATTTTACAACATACCTGAAATTATTCAATTTTTAAACTAATTGGGCTGTAATTTATGACTGTCATTTTACAATACCATTAGTAAGCTTCATTACAGTCAATTATAGTTTTTTTTTTTTAAAATTGTATTTTTATTTTTAAAAGCAATATTTTACCATTATACGTACAATGATATTTTAATCTGAATAAACTTTTGTACAAAAGTGATGTGAAAAGATCTTGGCCTCAGTTGTGGTTGTTGATAATGTTGCCAAACTATAAAACAATGCAATGAAACAAAATAAATTAGAAACATGAAATTTCCTGAAAATTTGGTCATCATCACTGTTTTAAAGCATTAAAAATTTCTTATAAAATGCTCTAAATTAATTTATCATTATAACATAAAATAATGGATAGAAGGAATTATTGTTGAGGCTGAGACTTTTAAGACACTCTCATATTTATCAACCTGGATAGCTACAAGTCTCTGGCTGGTTCAGCTGATAACAGGGTCCTTTCATTACCATCCATCTCACTTCTCTAACTTGCACACTCTTTTTGTTTCAGGGCTGAGTAGGTGGATGTAATTATTAGTTAGCTGGTTGTGCTTCCAGCCCTTTGACCAATTTTTAACCCACACAAGCCATCGCTACTCTGCCATAGTCGTCAGAAAAATACTGTTCTGTAACTTGCGAAAGATATAGCAGAGATCATAGGAATAGTTTAGACTGGTAATAGTGAAAGGTCCTGACTAAGGTTTTCTGCGGATTCAAAAGTCAATATGGCCACCATCCCAGAAATCGGAAATTCATTAGGATTATTAATTTTAAATGTCTGTCCCTAAAGGTTACTACAAACGAACGTTCACCAGAGTTCAAAAGCTCAAACTTAAGCAGTTTATTTTAAAACACAAATACCCAGGCCGGTACCAGTTCCATATTACAATGAACGTTTCAGACATTGAACTTTATCTTGAAGAAAGCAGGTTTGTAATTAGAAAATGACGCCCTAAATTACACATCCTTGTCTGGGCTTTCAAAAAAATTCGGCAGTCTTTACATTTCACAATACAGCGATGGAGATTAGTGGAAAGCACCCGCAGCCCGGCAAATACTCCAAATAGCTCCCACGCTGATCAACCACCGAGTGATAGGCACTTCAAATCACCATAGGCACTTGTAAAATACTAACTAACAACGTGGCTGCTCTGCTTCTTGTTCATCTTGCAGCCAATTGTAATTCTTTTTAATCATCACATGGTCTGACTGACCAATTGTGTATTTCTTTATCACCTAGCCCACCAGAGATTGTTTCTTAGCATAGCTTGTTGACTCTACTCTTTTTTCTTTGCCTTAGACTGAAATTCACTGTCCTGTCTTGCAGGGTAGCATATTCTCTGCCAGCTTGACCCTGTACCAAAACAGTTTGTCAAACTTGCACTCTTAACAGTCACATTACATAGTCTAGTTACATTGTTCTAGATCAGCTGATAACAGGGTCCTTTCTAGTATCTTCTGTTCATCCACTATTCCTTTTCCTCCATTATTGTCCATCTCACTTCTCTTACTTGCACACTCGTTTTTCCCCCATAAACTGTGGTCTTCCTTGATTTCAAATTATTCATTTTCTTCATATTCATTATTCACTCATATTCTTTATTTGCACATATCTTTGGATTCTGTCTCATAAATATTTTTCTTTAACTCCTTTCATCTCATACTCTCTATACAAATTGTCCAGTCTAGTTGCTACAGTTCTGAAGCTTCAGCACAATGGCCTGTATTCTGCGAAAATCCTTTTCTTTCATTCTTGAGAACCCTATGCCATTATTGGCACTTTCCACTACTGTGACATATCTATACTCCATAATAGTCCATAGTGGTTTAGCTTCTCCTCCAGGTATTTTCACTGAGTTTTGAAATTTATATGAATACATATTACATCAATAAGTTTTATCACAGACAGAACATATAACTGTAATTTGCATATAATAATTGCATATCAGAGTTGGAAAAGGAAGTTGCATGAGTCAACATTTAGGCATCAACGTTTTTTTCCCAAATTTATTAGCTTAAAAAGTGAACACTTATAAACAATTGTGGATTATACAGCAGTGTTATTAGGCCAAAGTTTTGTATGATCCCAAGTGGTATTGGAATATGACAGATTTTGTTTTGGATTTGAATTGTGTATTTGTGCACTGGTACCATAAAACTTAATTAAAAAATTAATTCCTGTTCAAAATTAATCTGTAATTTAATTTTTGCCAAATTATTGTCTGTAGGTTTGAAATCATTTTGTATAGAATTATACTGTAAGAAAGTGAATGAACATGCATTAATTTTTTACAGTCTAGGTTGTGAAGATAACTTTGCTTTTACAAAATGAAATGCAATACTGTTTTGTGTAAAGGTTCAGATCTAAGAATGGCTGGAAATATATATATATATATATATATATGTATATTTTAATATGTTGTTTAATTTTTTCCAAAATTGTTTAATATTTTAAGCAATTTACAATGATTTGTTTGTGTGACTGTTTCTGTTTTAACATACAGATGCTCATGCTTTATACATACAATTTAAATTAAAAAAGAATTTAATTTGTGTTTTAATTGGTGTGTTTGTTATATTTTGAACTTAAAATGATCAGCTTAGATGAGATTTGTTAAATATTTCATTGTTTCATTCTGTAATCAGCCCTATTTTGTGAAGCAGAGAACAAACAGCACAACAGTGTGCTGCTTACACCACAATCAAATGAACCATTGCACAAACAATACTTGCGGCACTTGAGTAGAACAGAAAGAAATCCACATGGCTGGAAAAAAGTTTTGCTGGAAAAAGAAAAGAGGACTAATAAGAGAAAGAAACTAAGGAATGAATGATTTGTCATTCAAGGGATTGTGATTTGTGATGATTGTAAGAGATTTATATGGAAATATATGGTATGAAGTTGAAAAGGGAGTTTGTGGCTAGAACATCAGTGAGTAACACAGTTTATACATGTATTGAGAATCATATACCCAGTTAGTTGCCGTACTATAACTGCTTTATAAATTATTAAAAAATAAAACCGTGTACTGCATCCATCAGTTTTCTTTCATTTTCCTTCTGCAGATCCTAGATCACATTCCAAATAAGCAGTGTTTAGATTTAATTATGAAACAATTGAAAATTATTTATTTAAAAATCCGTTTACATTGAAGAATGTTTAATATAATAGAGTAATCTGAATCTAGTTAAAGAAGTAGTAAAAATGAGCACTATTCTATCGACAGAGGCAATGGAGTAGGAAAAAATGCTTTGAGGCAATACTTATAATGAGACGAAAGGTAAAATATACTCACAACTCAATAAAAGTTGAAGGGAGGAAGGCAGCAGAAATAAAAAACACTCCAGAAACACTAAAAACATAATAATTCAGGCTATACCTCCTTGTGACCATGTGACTGAGGTCATGTAAGCACCCACCGGCAACACCGTTACATGAATGATGGTTCTGTCTTGAGGTGGTGGTGGTAGTGGAAGTGTTAATTAAAGGAAGAAATTAATTAAAATAAAAAACGGATGGTAAAATAGGTGAATAATTATTTTTTAAATGCTAAAAATAAATTTAAAAAAAACCAAAACAAAAATAAATTTTACACACTCATCAAGGTGAATGATGGGACAGTTCCCAATCTCACATTCAAAAATCACATTTACCATGCACAGAACATAGTTACACATTTTGCAGGCAGATGCCAAACATCCTCTTCTCTGAAGACTACTAGCAAGCTGATAGTCTGACTGATAAACATGCTTTCTAAACAGGTACACATCTCTGGAAAGAGAAAGTGCCTGGGCTAACCCACAGAAATTGAAAAATTCCATAAAAAAACATAATGATGGTGATTAAATTTCACCTCACAATTCATTTATAGACCATATGATTTTTATTGTGTTGTGAACTTAATTAATATGTTTCTTAAATATATAATTTACTTTACAGGAGCAGAGGTATATTTTGAGGAAGTAGTTGATTGCCACATTTTCCCATCTTTTGAAGTGTCCATTAGCCATGGAAACAATGTATTATACAAGTGCTCTGATTGTGGGAAGATGTACAAGCATTCAAAAAGCCTTAATAGACATAGAAGAAGAGAATGTGGTCAGAGACCTTCTTTCCGCTGTCCATTGTGTCCCCATGCCACCAAACAGAAGAGTAACCTCCAGAGGCATATCTTCACAACTCACAGATTACCTAACAATTCCTGTAATTTTCAAACCAGAAACTGATAAATTTTATTTCATTAGTGAAGAGTAAAGTTCTGCTAATTTACTATACTGCACATATTTTATCATGATGCATATATATTTATATTTCTTTGTGTAATATGTAGAGTGATCCATAATTTATTGTATAAATGTGTAAGTGTTGATAAGGGCATTAATAAAAAGCATGTATGAAAAACAAGTTTTTTTACTGTATTTATGTACTTCAATTTCTACTTTCTTATCATTACTTAACTACTATCAGCTTAAAAAAGATTTTGTATTTATAACTTCATGAAATTTACGTTGACTCCAACCACTTCTCCCTTTCCTGTCATATTGACCAAACCCTATGGTTTTCTTCAGGGCATTTGGGTACCTCCTACTGAGTCTTCTACAGACTGGTTGTTCACATGTTTATACTGTGGAGACTGTCGAATCTCTAGTAAATTTCAAATACCAGAAGATATGTTTCTTGCGATTTAATCTCTGGTCACAGCATTATTTGTCTGTTAACACACACTCCTATGCTTGGTTTAGAAAGTAGCTGTCATCTCAGGTTGTTTGAAGTTCTTGATAGCCTCCCATTCTTTATTTTGTATATAAATCTATGGACAACACTTTTGTATTTTCCCACAGTATATTATGTACTTCCTACAGCTGGTGTTCAGCAATAGCTGATTTTGTGATGCCTCAAATGGTTATGCTTCATATGCTCATGCATCCTCATGGCAATGGCTCATTCAGTTTCATCTGTGTAGACCTAGCAGCAAACATAGGGTTCTTCATAGAATCTGCTACTTTGTAATGGGGATATTCGATCTTTGACCATTCTCATTTTTTCTGTTATTTTGTTTCTGCTTCTAAATAGGGGTAGAATATTAACTTTTGTTAAAATCCTTCCAGTTTTTTCAGTGACATTTTTCGTGTATGGCTACACTTATTTTTATCGCTGCTCTTCACTTGACCAGCTTTTCTTGTGCTTGATAGTATTTGCTTTTTCAATTATATTACATGCATACCCATTTTATTTCATGTTTAAGCTGTTTTCTTTCATTCATTAAATGTTCCATGTCCACCATCTTTGCTCACTATTGAACAGCGTTTTAAATAAAAGTTTCTTTTTGTGCTGGTTAATGATGCAACAAAACACAGAGATAGCTGTTAGTATGGGTTGGTTTTCTGAATACTGTCTACAAGCCTACCTCCTAAGTACTTTTTCGCTAAAACATCTAAGAAAGCTAACTGATTGTTCACTTCTTGCTCCATTGTAAACTTAAATTTGGGATGTATATTGTTAATGTGATCCTGGAATTTCTTTAGAGCTTCTCCATGGATTCATATTTTCAAGGTATTGTCTACATATTTTAGCCCAATGGTTACAGTCTCAATGACTTTCTTCTCAAATTTGTACATAAACTTGTTTGCTAGTATTGGTGACAGAGGACTACCAATTGATACTCCTTCTTGTTGTTCATAAAATTCACTGTTCCACTGAAACTAAGTGGACATGAGACATTGTCAGAAAATTGATCTCCAATCCTGAGTGAATTCTTTTTCCATTATCTCCCTCAAGTCGTTCAGTGAACGCTTGTTAATTTTTCTGACAAAGTTTGTGCAATTTTTTGTGTAAGTCTGTGCATCCCACAAGTGGTTATAATTTTCTGAACAAAAATTTTACCAACAAATGTGTGGGTGAATTAATGGTGCTCCCAATAGTTTGTACAGGCACCTCAGCTTCATTGATTTTAAGCAGGCCATAAAGGAGAGGGAGAACTATATTTACACTTAGCATATTTCGTTTCACTGTCAGTTCCAAGTTCAAATGACTAATGAAATGCTTAGTTTGTCTTGTAATTTTTGCTATGAGGTACATATACAGCTTTCTGTATGTGTTATCTGCCAATAATTGTTGTATTTTATGTAGTCTGATGAATACAAGATGACTGTACAATTTTACCTGTTAACTGTCATAATGTTACTCTTTGTTTTCCTGTAATGTTGAATTTTGGAGATATCACACCTATGTCCTGTCTGATGGTCACAGCCATGAGTTTTGGTATTCCTTAGAAAGCACACACTGCACCAACTGTCAACCCTCCTTCCCCCCTTTTTAGGAATAGAACAAGAGGCAATTGCAAAATTAAAACTTTTTCCTAGAAATGAAGTTTCTTATAATGTTCTTCTGTTTCCCATGTGCATCATAGCATTTAGCTAACTTGTCAATTTTTCGTTTTTATTCATTAGTTGCCTCGCACCAGATATTGTGTTCTTTGAGTGTAATTTCCCCAACCATCTAATCACCCCTATCCAAATTTCAAAGTTTTACTTAATTCCTTTCTTTCCTAATGTTAGTGATTTATTATTTTCTTTAAAAAGCCAGCTTTGCTTCTTTTACTAAAAAAAATAAATGAAGAATAAATTTACTTGATTTACACTGCAAGAGATTAAATTTTAATTTAAAATTTCAGGTTTCACACCAGCTAGGAATCAGTGGACAGAACGTGGCTACTTCCCATGTCAAGTGTGTGGCAAATCATATCATTACTACAGCAACTTTTACAGGCACACTGAATTTGAGTGTGGTAAAGAACCGCGTTTTTCATGTTCTAGCTGTTCATATAGAGCAAAAAGGAAGAGTACACTTAGAAATCATGTATTGTCTCGCCACAACCGAGACATTGTGATGGATGATTTAACACATATGGACATCAAAACAATACATAATTAAATAGCTGAAATGCTCTACAGTTGATTTTGTTATCTGTGTACAATAGTATAGACAAAAATTTTCATAGAACATCATAATGTTTTATGATTATCATCAACTGATTATTTTATAGAGAATAATTAATGATAAATTTATTATAATTATTTAGTATTCTTGAAAACATATTAACTTTTTAGAAGATAATCATTTTTCAGAGTGACTTTTAATCTAAGCGGTAATTTAATCTTAAAACATGGTTGCAAAGAATTGAAAAAAGTACTGAAGATGTTCAGTGTGAGACAGAAAATTTCGCTTGAGCTTGTTTAGCTTTGTGAAATTAACAATTTCTTATGCTAAATCTTAAATATATATATATATATGTCTTTTATTTTGTACCACTCCAGGATTTTTAAGAGAAAATAAATACCCACAAAATTAATTTGAAAATATGTTTCTTTTCTTATTCATGTTGTAGCTCCACTCCAGTGAATATACCTTAATTCTACTAGAATTGTGTTCACTTCTCTAATGCACCTACCATAAGCATATAATATGTCATAATGGGAAAATGGGTGAAGAGGAAACTGGAACATATTAGACGGTCTGCACATTTAGGGAGAAACATGTGGATCTGTTAAAAACCATTTGATTACTGAAAGCAGAAGAATATACGGATCCACAAGTTTTCATAATGTTTTCCAAATTTTAGTCCAGTCCTCAAAGTCAAATAACAATAAAGAAATAAGGCATTAAGACCATTTATCTCTTTAAAATATCAGATGAAATAAGGTAACTTCATATAAGCCAAAACAGAGCACACTACTATGATTCTGTTAATATATATCAGGACGTACCACTGAATCATCATCACACTTTACCTCCAATTCCTTAGTAGGGGGAAAACAGATTAGTAAAGGAAACCACAGCTACCAAGTAATTAAATTAATTATTTCAAGTATTTATTTAGTTGTCCCCACTGTACTGAATGCATATATGAAAAAACAATTTATCTCTTCATAATTAATTAACAGTAATTTTTCACTATAACTTACCATTGCTAACCATGTGAGCTGTGAGAAAAAGGGTTAAATGCAACAAATAAACATCAGTTTACTCCCGGTGGCTGTACACCGAAATATTGCATGTTTCTTGTGTTTGTTGTTCCCAGCCACCTTCATCTGTGGCAAGTGTCGGGTCATATTTCCCTATCCATCCTTATATATAAGGAACAGGCCCTCCAACCGTATTCTAGCAACATCTCCGAAGTCCTGATATCCTGCAAATATCCACCAGATTTAGTCCATAAACAAGTTTCACGGGCCACATTACAACCTATCAACAGCCCACAACACTCTAAACCCAACCACAGCCCTATTTTAGTCACCCAGTACTTCCCCAGTTTGTAATCCATCAACTGAATCCTGCGACAAGATTACGACTTCCTTCGAGCCTGTCCTGAGATGAGAACCCTCCTTCCAAAAATCCTCCCTCACCCACCCAGAACCTGCTTCAATAGACCTCCAAACCTTAACCAACTCTTGGTCCATAAACACGGGACCCCCTAGCTTGCAAGACAGCCCTGAGGTTCGTTTCCTTGCAACAGATCCTGTTGCAAATTATGCAGTATGCATCCGCTGTCCACCACCTTCACCGACCCCATAATCCATTACCAGCCAAATAGAGGACTGCCATTGTAAGTCCAGTGTTTAAAAATGGGAATGTTAATGATCCTCAAAATTATAGGACTATCTCGTCACCCTCAATATTTTGCAGGATTTTAGAACACATCATCTATTCAAATGTCATGCGGTTTCTGGATGAAGGTGAGCTTTTAAACCCAAATTAACATGGATTCAGAAAAGGCTGATGCTGCGAACACAACTTGCACTTTTAATTCACGACTTGTGCTGTATTATAGATCAGCAATCCTAGGTTGATTTAGTTCTATTAGATTTTTTAAAAAAATTTCGAAACCGTGTCTCACACTAGGTTACTTAGGAAACTTCATGGTTACGGCATATCTAGACAAATATGCTACTGGGTTGCAGACTTTCTGGAGGGCAGAACACAGTGTGTAGTCCTCGATGGTGAGCGTTCATCAGTTGCCAAGGTGAGGTCCATGAAACCCCAGGGAAGCATGATAGGGCCTCTGTTGTTTCTCATATACATTAATGATTTGTGTTACATAATAAGGGGGATCAAAACATTATTTGCTGATGATGCTATTATTTATCGTGAAATCAAAACCCAGGAAGACTGCGCTTTGTTACAAGACGATATTATGAAAATAATTGTGTGGTGTAAACACTGGCAGTTGGAGTTAAATGCTAAAAAGTGCCAAGTCATGCATGTAAGTAAAAATGTGACACCATTTAGCTCTGAATATACAATTAATGGTACTGTCCTTAGAACGGTAGATTCCGCTGAATACCTAGAGGTAACAATTAATAATTATGTTCCGTGGAATGAGCATATCGAGAATTTAATTGGGAAAGAAAATCGATTGCATACAAGTGTGTCCTTACTTGGAATATTGTTGTTTTGTATGGGGTCTCCATCCAAAGGGGTTAATGGAGGCATTACAGAAGGCACAAAGGAAAGCCGCACAATTCGTCACAGGTATATGTAGTTGGAGGGAAAGTGTAAGTGTGATGTTGAAGGAGTTTGGTTGGAAAGACCTGGAACCCTGAAGGCATTGCTCTTCACAGAATCTCATTGAAAAATTCATGACTGACATATTCCAGAATGACAGCAAACAAATATTGCTACCAGCAACATTCATATCTCGGAATGACCGCAAAAATAAGATAAGAGAAATCAGGGCCAGAACTGATTCATTTCTGTACTCATTTTTTCCACAAGCGATTAAGGAATGTAATAGAAAGGATTTACTGGGCAAGTAAACTTGAAATCCAACAGGAATAGCTTTTGATAAATCACTCCAGCCATCCTGATCTGGCTTTTCTATGGTTTTCCCAGATTACTCCAGGTGAATGTTGGGATGGTTCCTCACAATAGCTCATGGGTGTCTCCTGCCATATCCCTTCCAAACTACTACACTTTTGGATAGGTGTAATGCATCCTCCGCCACACGCTTTTAGTGAATCGCGGAGTAATAATAATAATATTTTTTCCGTGTCTCAAAACCACAGGAATCTTCTATGGTAAGTGATGGTTTTTCTCCTAACCAAATTTTTGTATATATCTTAAATCTCAGAACGGACCTTTCCCCTGAGGTACCCTAAGGTATAAATCTTTCAGCATTCATCTAAACTCAACCCTTTCTCCAGTCCTACCATCCAGGGCATCTTTCTTATTATTAGCCTTGCCACCTACATCCAAAGGATTATAGCAAGGAACCACCCTATCACCCCTTCCATTCATAGCTGTAATGGATAAAATCTTAAAAGAACTAAAGGGATCAATCAAAGAGTCCTACAGTCTCTGGTGTTTGCAGATGATTTAGCAATATGGAATGAAACCAAGGTAGGAGTACAAAACAAACTGAATATGTGGAGTAATAAGTTTGAAAAATATGGAATTAAAGTGAACCCAATAAAAAATGTAGCTCTGAAAATTAGCCAAAAGACTCCAGATTGCCACATAAAATTACAAGACCATCAGGTTGAAGTTGTTGTCCAATTCAGATACCTGTGGAACATAATGGGTAGTACTGATAGGCGTAAATTAGAAATAAGTAATGAATAGAGTAACCAAAGGGTCCAACTTTTGAGTATCATGTGGAGCTTACCATTGGATATGAAGGTTCTCCAGACAACAAAAATCACCTTGTACAAATCATATCGCATTCCTATTTTCACGTATGCTTTGGAAACATTGAGCAACCTTAGCAAGAGCCAAGCCTGTGAAATGAAGTTTCTTAGTACTGCCCTCCAGGAAAAGTGATTTGATTATATAAACAACAGTGAGATTACATCAAATCTAGAGTAAAATGAATCGGTGAAAGAAGTACTTAAGTCATCTAGTTGTAAATGTTTTGGGTATGTTAAAAGAATGAACAGCACATGATTACCGAAAGCTTATTTTTAAAAAGGGGATAGGAAGCAAAAGACCAAAAAGAAGATAACAGCCTAATTGAAGGAAGATATAGAGAGGAGAGGATGGAATTGGGAATCTGTTATAAACAGGGAAACTTTCTCGGTCTATAACCACCAAAACTGAAAACATGGAAGGCTCATCAATTACACCTAGGTAACTGAAGATCGTCCCAAATAATGACATGATGACCTTCAATACAAGCCATCTCATGTGTCAACTCATTATTACTTCTATTGTTCCATAGACACCTGCTTATGGAAGACCTCTTGGATGAGGAACATGTCATGTTAGTGCATATATGTGGGTGACAGATATTAATTATAGTAAAAATTATTATATGTTACAATTTTTTTTTTTTTTAAGTTTTAAAATTTACAATTGCATTGGGTAAAAAAGTGAGATCAGACACAATTGAGCCCCTTAAAGCCCAAGTGGTGTAACTCACATGAATCAAGTTTCGAGAAAATTAATGTTTTACTGCAGTTGTAATAAAAAAATTCGTTTTATATATTTTGAAGTTTTTTTCTCAACAGTGTATCATTAAAGAGTTGTTCTAACTTATGCTGGCAGTTTTAAAAACATTTTAAAAGTTTTCTTTTTTGGGGGGGGGCTTTGTTTGGAGTTACACCACTTGTGATATAAACAGGTAACAGATTCTCTTTAAAGAAGGGGGAAAGAATACAGTATTTTACTGCAACATCTATTTTTATTCTACTGTTTATACATTTCTTACTCTGCATCTAGTGGCCCAATGTCTGCAGCATCATCTTGAGTCGATAGACTATAAACGTAAGGATGACAGATGGGTGGAATGAATGGTAACATGTCTTGCATATCATTTTTCTTCTCTTTTGTTACAGATCTTTGATTTCTGTACAGTTATTCTTGAGATACATTAGTAAGATTAACAGGTCTGCCTCTTTTAGGTCCAGGTTTGAAGTTTAGTTCTGAAAAGGGCATTTCTTTGGAAAGAGTTTCTATGAAAAAAATTGAAATTTTTCTTCCTTTCGATACTGGATCCACTGCATTTGTAGCAATGATAAAGGATGTTTTTCCGTATCAACCTTTCTTGTAAAAGATTTCCAACAGACAAAAAGTCACCATGAGTCATCACTGTTATGTAAAAAGGATTTTTCTTCCTAGATTTTGCAATGACAGTATACCTGTACCAATCATTGTGATGATATATCTGCTAAATACTGCTGTAGTTTGCTATTGAGGCAAAATCACAGTCATTGGGCAAATAAGAATAACCACTTCTCATAAACTTCTGGTCAATAACTTCAATGTTATTATCTTCACTCAGAACCAGTTTCATCGCCATGGCAACATTCCAGTTTCTATTTTGCTTGGCACAGGTGTCACTATACATTAAAACATTTTCGCAGCTGAAGCCCTGTTTTCAATGTGCTTGACCAAACATGCACTAATTTCTTGGGAACTTTGTGATCCATTTATCTCATTACAACAATACATAAATCCTAATTTTGAGGAAAGCTCATGGCATCCCAAATTATAAACATTATTGCATTTGTAATAGGGCACTTGACATGATAGTTTAGGAAAAGGAAGAGACTTTCCAAATCATAGGAAAATGTATAGTAAGAGCTATTATTAATGGACTGTTGAGTGCCCTCGTTCATGGCATTATGAGCTTTTTCTGCTTGGCGAAGATGAATTCAGAATCTGCTGGAATACATTCATCACTTGCTCCAATATCTGCCAAAATTCTTGGCTCACTAACACTGCTCTCATCACTGCTCATAATGACACATCAAAACTTAAATCTTTTACATCTAGGTTATTAAAATGTTTTTTAGTTTACCTGGTTACAACATTTCTAGATGAGCAAAAAGTGGTTGAACTGCAAACAGTTACAGGCACAGTGGTGTATCTCCAATATACACCACTTTAGCTTTTACCCAACAGATGGCTGCATTGACTGCATAAACTAGTGCTGCTAACTATAAGGTTGTTAAGGGAACTAGAATTTACACCACTTGTGCATTAAACAGAATGCAACTTGCTGAACACTTCTGAAACATTAACTCCGAAAAAACAAAAATTGGACTTACACCACTTGGGCTTTAAGGGGCTCAATTGTCATATACAGTTTCTTGCGCAGATTAGAAGGTAATATCAATAAGATAACCTGAAAATTTTTCTTTAAATACTAGTACAATTTGTTGTACCTATTGACTTTTAAACTGTTAGAAAGATTGTTAAACAGATATATTAAGATTTTTAAAGAGTTCTCCGCAAGAAGTTCTTTGAAATAAATAACTCTAGGGTTTTCTGCGGTTAATTGATTTATTTAGATCTTTTAACAACTTTCGGCAACTGCCATCATCAGGATAACTCTCACTTACAAGGACAAGACACTGACTGACTTGGGAGCAGCGCTGCCAGTACAGCCAACTTATATTATACTGCTGTCTCTTTGAAATTATACAGAATGAAACCCAATTATACAAAGGGGTCATCCATTGATTACATACGTGAGTGAAAGTGCTGGGAGCAAAAAAAGTCCACGAAAAGTAAACAATGTATAAATTGATAAATTTTGAATAACAAAAAGGAAATAGATATGCAGGAAGGGTTGCCAACTCAATGAAACAAAGGGCAAACACTTTCAAAAAGGTGCTGGAATGTACTTTACTTTTAAGTGCTCATTTTTGTATCCAATTATACAAGGCAATCTGTTATACAAAAAGGATACCAAATTATACAAGTTTTGTATCCAATTATACAATCTGGCAGCCCTGCTTGCGAGCAAACAAACAACTGAGGTTCGTGGCGCCATGGGTAACCCATGGCGTCACTGGGCACTTTGGGCAGCTTTTGCCGCCCCTCTACCCTATTATTTTAAATATTGCGGTACGTGCATTTACTCGCTATATGATAGTATTGACCAGTCGCAGCAAATTCGGCGCAGGTGCGGGCTGTCACGTGTCGCACCCAGGGCCTCCAGGCCGACCACGCCGCCCATCCCGCCGGCAGGCACAGGCGCATCTTCCGGGAGGTGAAGGAGTGAGGAAGTGGAATTGTTGCCACCTATTCAGTAAAGTCGGTTCTTTTCACTTGTCGTTAGTCAGTTAGTTAGTTGGTCAGTCGTGGGTTTGTCTATTTCTTAGTCAATTGTTTCAGTCTATTCCCTAAGAAGCAGGTGATTGATCGGCTATTAATCGGGTTTTAATTGTTATTGCCTGCCAAGCTGACTGTGTGTTCATCACGCAGCCAGCCGGACAGGTTATTTACGTGCAAACTGGTTTTACTTAAATATAAAATAGAGCTAGTAATTTTTTCGCGGAGTGCGGATGGTGCTTAACCGCGAACGGTTTGTAGGTGTCGGCCCACCACGCAGAAACCCGTTGCCCCGGCAGCAGGCGCCCGAGTGAGCTGGTGTGTGTGTCGTAGTGCTGGCAGCGGCCGGACCCCCCACCCCACTAGCGTGGTGCTCAACCCGCCGCGCTAGTGTTTATGTTGTTGTTTGGTGTAGCCGGTACAGGGTGATGGAGGAGGGGTCGCGGAGGGATTCTATGTTGGGGATTTGTTGGAGGAGGGAGCGGGCGGCGGGTCGCGTCGCTGCGCGAAGCATGTATCGGTGGCTGAGCTCCTCTGCATGCTCGAACAGCGGCGCGAAGCCTCCCGCTCGGTATGTCGCAGCGTTGGTCATTTGCATCGTTGTCGCACGGTGTGCCCTCCGAATTGCACGTCTTTCAAGTCTGTCCAGTTGTTTCTGTCTCGTCTTAGGGGGATGGAGGATGAGGGGATGGCCATATGTTATGTATGTGCGTATTAGTGTTTTGTATAGTAGAGTGAGTGTCTTGTGGTTGCAACCTGTCCGGAACCCGCGGAGCAGGAGCAGTGTGGATAGTCTGCGTTTGGTTTCATTAATAATTTGGTCATAATGGAATATGTATGAAAGTTTGCAATCTAGTGTGATGCCGAGATATTTGGCTGTGCGCTTGAAGTCAACACGCCTGCCACAGACGATCACACAATTCTCACGCAGTTTCCGCTCTGGCAGGCGCTGCTTTTAAAGACTATAGTTTGAGTTTTGTCTGCGTTTAGTGTTATTCGCCACTTTCAGCACCACTGTTCGAACTCAGCGATCAAATTTTGCAGTGCTGCAATGGCGAGGTTATAGCGTGTGTGTGTCGCCCAGTATGCTGTGTCATCAGCGAACAGGCCGAGTCGGCGGTGGGGGCGGCAGGCCGTGGGGTATCCCTGACATACAAAATATATAACAGCGAAGAGAGCGCCGAGCCCTGCGGCACCCTTGCTTGCAGCTGATAGATGGCAGACAGTACCCCACTGACGCGCACTCTCGCCACTCTTTCGGTGATGAAATTATTCAGCCATCGGCAGGCTTGGGGTGGTAGGCCTAGCTCGATTATTTTTCGTTTCAATCCTTCGAGCCAAACCGTGTCAAAAGCCTTCCTGACGTCCATAAAGGCGACGGCTGTGGAGCGGTTGGTGGCCATGGCTGTCTGTGCGACTGTCAGCACTCGCAGAATCTGATCGGTGATGTTGTGACCTGGGCGGAAGCCAGCTTGTTCTGGTGGTAACAATCCGTGCGCGTTGAGGAAAGGATGCAGGCGGCTGACTATGATTCTCTCCATCAGTTTGGAGAAGCACGAGGTCAGGCTGATCGGCCGGTAGTTGTCGGGGTTTCCTTGCTGTTTCCCTGGTTTGGGGAAAAGCAGAACATGCGCCAGCTTCCAGGATCTGGGAAGATAGCCCAGACTGTAGCTGGCGTTGAAGAGGCGGGCTAGATGGTTGTGGTATGCTGGTGGTACGTGTTTTAGGGCGAAGTTTGGAATATTGTTGGGTCCTGGAGCGGTATTTTTTAATTGTTTAATGAAGCGGGAAATTTCCTGAGGGTATATATCGGCGGTTAGAGGATTACTGTTATCGGTTGGGATTGTAACTGGGAGTGGGTGGGTGAGGTGATAGTTATACAGAGGTATATATTCAGTTTGTAGCTTAAAGTTGTTGTCAAAAGTGGGCGATTGCGGTGGCTGATGAGTGGCTGCCAGGTGCTGTCGAAACAGCTCGCCCTTGGCGGCAGGGTCCGACACGATTGTATCGTTGTCGGTGAGCGGATAGGAGGAGTGGGAGGTTTTGCCGGTCAGCCTGGCCACGGCTCTCCAAAACTGCTTGGGGTGTTGGTCGAGTCGGTGGCAGTAGTCAGTCCACTTCCGGTCTCGGTGTAGTTGAATCTTCTGTTTGACTTGACGTGCTAACTGATTGTATATATTCCTGTCTGCTGGGTTGTGGGTTCGCGCCCAGGTCCTGTGTGCTGCGCGCTTGCGTTGTATGTCCGCAACAATGTCCGGCGGTAGCGGGTCCGGGCCGCACCTGGGCAGCGGCGCCTGCGGCACCGCCGCGTCGATTGCCGCGTGGATAGCGCTTTCCAGCACATCACTATACACGTCAATATCGGCGGCCGTAACAAGCGGGAGCGCATACAGCTCTGGAAGTTCGTTTATTATGGTCTGTTGGTACAGCTCCCGTTGGTTGCTGACCACTTGTGGACTCGCGGGCGCGCCGCCACAGCCGCAACGGCCGGCGACAACGCCCAGCGAGTGATGACGGGCAGTGGTCCGACCCGATATCGGGGCCGGTTGCACATGCAGTGCACACCGCGCTAGAAATCTGGTGGTGAGGATTTTGTCGGGGTTCGTCGCCTGCACCACCGCTCTGCGGGGCGCAATGCGTGTGAACCCCTGCACGGGCACGTTGCAGAGCTTCGTCGCTGTAAGTGAGGCAGCGATTTGTCTGCCTCGAACAGTTGTGTAGCGGTTCCCGAGGGCGAGGTTATGCGCGTTGAGGTCTGCAAGGATTATCGGCGAGTCGTAAGTGGAGTCGATGTGCTTGATCAGCTCATCGGGGAGGGGGGAGGAGGGAGGGGCGTAGAGGCTGCATATTGTGACGCGCCGGCGACCGACCTGCAACTGGACTGCAGCGACCTGATGCCGGTCGAACACCGGGTCGGTCACTGCAGCGGCGGGTAGGTGGGACTTGTATAAGATTGCTACTCCCCCCACCCCGCGGGGACCGTCTCGCCGAATCACGGTGTAGCCGGCGGCGGAGAATCTTCGGTCCGGTGTTAGCCGAGATTCGTTGAGACATATTATTTCGGCTGCTTCATCAGCTGCTAATTTTTCTAGCTCGGTGCGCTTGTCACGAACCGACCGAATATTTACGTGTATTATTGTGAGAGGTGCTGCCCTACCGGGATTAGCCATGGCTGTGCGCTTCTGTTCCGCTCACGCTGTCTGCAGCTTTGTGAGTGGAGGCTGTGCATTGCTGACAGTCTGCTGGCAGTTTACTGCTTGTATTGACAACTCGATGGCTGTCATATAGGTGTAGGAACGATAGGATTTCACCAAGTTTTTTACATAACTCTGCAAATGTGTCTTCTAATTTTCCTATCCGTTGGTGGAGGTGGTGGATTTCAGTTTTGCTCTCTGTTGGCTTTGCTGTTTGAGCTTGTGGGTGGGGTGTTTCATTTGCTTCCGTTGCTGTGCAGGCTTGAGAGTAGCTCGTGCTGTGATTGACTGGTTGTTTTTGTTGGTGTGGTGCTATTGCTGTGGGTGCAGGCGGAATCGGCGTGTGCAGTGTAGGGTATTGTTGTTGGTATGCCAATGTACTCGTAGTTGGAGCTGGTGGCGCTGCTGAAGATGTTTTTTGTGGGCTGCCTCTTCCTTGGGATAGGCTGGACAGCACATTTGGCCTGTGTAATGGTCATTGCCATTACATGTGGCACAGTATTTATTTTTATTTGTGTCAAATCCCTCGTGCGGACATCCTTTGGAGTTATTATATTTTCCGCACCTGAAGCATTTGAAACGGCCTTTACACTGGCTGATTTCATGGCCATATTGTTGGCATTTTTTACAGGGTATTCGGCGCTCTCTCTACATGTGGGCTCAATGTTATACCTGCGACCGGCAATGGTAATGAATTTAGACTCCATTGCGGCGGAGAAGTTTGTTTCGTCTCGCCATATAAGGCGGACCATATCCCGGTTTTTTTTGTCTGCACCCAGTATCCGGTAGGCTTGGGTCACACCTATTTCTGTTAGCGCAAGCGCTATATCTTTAGTTTCAATTGTGGGGTGTATTCTTCTAACTACACAACTGAGGGTTTTCGGTTGCTTAATTCCCGGGTTTTTGGGAGCTACAGCGGCAGATGATTTAAATATTTTGAATACGGCTGTTTCACCGAAAGCTGAAGGCTTAATATGATTTTGAAAAATGTACAGCTCCTTGTCTGTAGCGAACCTAAGGCAAAGGGCCTCATCTGCCTTCAAGTACGTGCATTTAGGGGGCGGGATCGTAAGTCCTGCTTCTTTGATAAGCAACGAAACTTTGATATGATTTGTGAGTGCGGGGAGACTTTTTTGGATAAGCAGAACATTTTCTGCTTTTGTGGAGGGCGTCCTAGCCTGTGCTGTGGAAGTGTCTGACCTGGGCGTGCTACTGGCTAGTGGCTCCGGCGGGGAGAGGGGGGACGACTGGTCCGCGCTCTTGCCGGATGCGCTCTCTGACTCCGCGGAATGCGGCTCATGTGTCGGCGTAGGTGCGCTGCCTACACTTGATTCTGTCGGTGTGGAACGATTGCTCCTATTTATTTCGTTGCTTGACTCGGGGGGACCCTGATCGCTGCTTGTGTTGCCCTCGTTAGAACGTTCTGACGAGGTGTGTGGGCGGTTGCTGGCGGGGGCGGACTGCGTGCTCACGTTCTGCTTTTTTTCTTTGGTTTTCTACTCATGTCGGCTGGTCAGTCAGTCCCTAAGTAGTCAAAGGTGAAAGAAAAGATAAGGAAGAGAAGTACGGGCCTGCCTCTGGACACGCGAGCTGGTCCGACGTGAACGGGGCTCTGGGGTCCAAAATCCCTAACGCTAACACTAGGTGGGGCTAGTCCCCAACCAGAAGGAAGAGAAAGCTAAAAAAGAAAGAAAAGGTGGCAACAGGAAACACTGCGCGGTTGACGACTTGCTTTTTTAGAGTGCCGCGCAGCGTCAAGGATGGGAGGGAGAGAGGGTAAGGTGCGTCGCGTAGATCGCCACGGACGTAGCCCAGCCAACAAAAGGCAGGGACGGTCTGCAGGCTGCGGCAATCGAAGACAGCTCCTTCCAATCTTTATCGCGAGTTGAAAGCACGGTAGCGACCCTTCCACTACGTCTCTCCCAACTCGAATGAATGAATGATGTGAAACTTGCTAGCCAGTCCTGGCTCCTATAAATAGCCTGTTGTCAAGGGAAGCTTCACGCTGCTCTTTGATTGGTCGGCGGTGCACACGGCTATAGACGGGGTCAAACCGGTTTGGTTGCATCTCTGCATCTCGTGGCTCAGCAACTGGATGGTATTTAGTAGATCCGTGGCAGTATCTTGAGTGGTCACCCATCCAAGTAAAAACCACGCATAACGTTGCCTTAACAGTTGGCATGTGCGGTCACCCATCCAAGTGCTCTCCACACTCATCGTTGCTTAACTGGCGGCATTACACTAGGGCTCTGGAACTGACCAATCACGAACGACTTATCTCCCATTGGTCGACGTGTTATGACGGCGTCTACTCGGAAGGTTGTGTCTAACACGTTGCTGTTTTAGGTCTTTTACGACTGGCTCCCAAGCCTCGCTCAGGAACAGACCACCATCTCTGTTAATACTGTTGTCACTTAATCGAATCTCCAACGCTTCTCTGATGACTGAGTCCCAGAAATACAATATCTTAGCCAGAACTTCAGTGTTGTCGAAGTTGATGCTGTGAAAATTTTCTATAGCATGTTCTGCTAATGTGGACTTGTCCAGTTGTAGTAACCGCAGATATCTTTGGTGCTCATTGCGGCGTTCCTCGATAGTTCTTATAGTTTGTCCGATGTATACTTTGCCGCATTCACAAGGGATCGAATAAACTCCCTGAACTCGAAGGCCAAGGTCGTCATTCACCGTGCGTAACATATCACGTATCTTCATAGGTGGACGGAAGATACTCCTTACGTCATATCGTGCTAAGATTCTTCCGATTTTTCTGAAGTATTTCCGGAATAAGGCAACACAGCGACGGTTTTTGGAGGCTCTTGTTCAGGTGTTAGTTTCGGTTTCTGGGGGAGAAAGGCCTGTTTAATATGTTCTTCAGAATAACCATTCTGTCTGAAAACTTGCCGTAGGTGCCTTAGTTCTTCACGTAAGCTATCACTGTCCGAAATGGCTCGCGCACGGTGTACCAGTGTTGTCAAAACAGTTTTTCTCTGAGCTGGGTGATGAAAACTGGTAGCCCCCAAATACAGATCTGTGTGTGTGGGTTTCCTGTAAACGCTATGCGCCAAAGTACCATCTGGCTTACGTTTAATTAGTACGTCCAGGAATGGCAGCATGCCATCTTTCTCAATCTCCATGGTAAAACGTATGTTGGGATGGATTGAGTTCAGGTGTTGCAAGAATTCTTCGAGCGCTGCAAAGCCGTGTGGCCAAATTATAAATGTGTCATCCATGTATCGAAAGAAGCATTTTGGTTTTAATGGAGCAGTGTCCAGAGCCCTTTTCTCAAACTCCTCCATATATAAATCAGCTACCACAAGAGAAATTGGCGAGCCCATAGCCACACTATCAATTTTCTTATGTGCGGTGGACGATACTATGAGCAAACTCGGCAGCGAGCACGGAGCGTAAGCTAGATGGCATGTCGGTCTCGTATCGGCTTGGCTACAGTCAACGGAGCAGACGCCGCGGAGTTTGAAAGCAGCGACGACAGAATCACCAGAAAGTTGAGTACAGTGAGAAAATCAGTGTATAAAAAGTGTCAATCATGCCACAAGGTGTATCACTGAGTGTATAAAGTGTGCCGGAAGATAGTGGTGTAAAAAGTACGGTCACTGAGGCTCTTAAATTAATTCCGACCTATTTCGATGGAAATAAGAGTGAATTAGGTTCTTTCATCGACAATATGTCCACAGCATTTTACCTAATACCTAAGAACGAACATGATGTATTACTTAAATTAGTAAAATCTAAAATAATTCATTGTTAGAGAACAAACGAAAGATTGGCCATCAGTAAGAGATATTTTGATTGAAAATTATCGCTGAAAGAGATCATTAGATTTTTGTGCTTATCAGCTGTTTTCTGCCAAACAGAGAAACGGGAAATCGATAGCAGACTGGGCGCCAAGAATAGATAAATTGTCACATGATTTTCAGCAGGTTGCGAGCCTTGAGATGGACGAACCAGATGTAAAAAGCAGTTTAGCTTTAATCGATTAGTTGAGTAGGGCTACCTATATACAGGGTTTGCAAAACGAACGTATTCAGACAGTAGTCAGAGCTCAGGGTTCAAAGATAACACTTCCTGAGGATGTGGATGTATCTTTGGTACAAGAAAGCCATTTTGTCACATAAAGAGAAATCCTTAGATGCGAGGGCTGAAATTAAGCCAGTGCATTGTAGGAATTATAGTTCCTTTAAAAATGCAATTTATGTGGGAAAATCGTGTACATATGCATAGAATGGAGATGTTCGACGGCCTGTAAGTTGTGCCAACAATCTGGACATCATGCCAGAAATTGTAGAAATAAGCCAGCTTTCGGAGGGGTCCACTATATCACTTGTAATTATTGCAGTAACTCTGGTCACTCTGTGACTGTCGGATGAAGAGAAAAAGGTGCTTCCAAATGTCAGAAAGTAGGACATTTGCCATCGAAATGCTGAAGTAAATTCAATAACAAACCAAATGAAAACAAACAGGAAAACTCCAGTCGAGTGTAACTGCTGACAGCCTCGTTTGCACTCGGAATTACGGGCGAGTCTACACTGTAGGTTGTCGATATGTAAATGATTTTATTAAATTGTCATGCCCAGATACCCAAAATAGTGTAATTAGGTTTCTTTTGGATTCGGGCTCACAAATATGTTTAATCAGCAAATCCATCTTGTAGTGTCCTGGCCTCGAGATTTGTTACTTTATAAACAGTTTTACTGATTACCACAAATAAATGATTAAGGGTGGGGTTCTCTTCCGAACTGGTCCTTCACATTAATAAAAGTGAAACATAATATATTAAAAAAGAAACATAGTGCTTTTATTGATTTTATACATAAAAAATAAATTTTATTCGATGAAACAATTACTTGAATGGGCAAATGGTTGTTCCCTCTCAGGTAGTGGAATTTACAGTTCTTTAATTTTGTTGGAGCTCGTTGTGGTCTCTGTAGACGATTGCGTTACCGTAATGTTGAGCAGCGCAGGCCATGCGATGCGTCGTGTAGGTGACCCGCGAGGAGAGCTGTGTCGACGACCGCGACGGCGTGAAGAGCTGCGTCGTGTTTCAGCAGACCCCAGGTAGTCGCATCAGCTGAGCGAAGGGTGGAGTGGCGTCTGGTGTCTCTCATCCGCGACAGCCGGCAGCTCGTCCTCAACCCTCGGGACCTCAGCAATGTGGCCTCGGTAGCGAAGAACGCCCGCTACTGTCCGGTCGCGTCGAAACCAGAGTCCCTCTCGTCCAGTCTCCGCCGGTCCGACATCAAGTGTCCATCCGCCGGTCTTACATGGAATGTCCGTCTCGGTCCATCCTACCTCCCTCGTTGACTCGCCTTGGGCGGAGCTCTTTCCTCTTCTTTCTCTCGATTGGGCGAGCATATAACAAACAAACAAAAAATATCAGCGGGAATGAATTCCATTGGCTCGGATAACCCCACCACCAGCGTCATTTTCTTGGTAGGTCATCCCCCTCCATATAGTCAGTCTCAGTGGGCTGCACTTCTTACGTACAAACAGTTTATTGTGAATGAATGTTTCTTTGCCAGCGACGTCTGCGAAATGTCTGACAGCTCAGCGCTGGAACACTTCTGGGTTTTTGAAAGAAGCCTTTCATTCGTCGAACATCCACACAGGTGAGCTCACAATGTCACACTGTGTCCATTGTTTTAATCAAACCCGCACTATATTCGAGCTCTCCATAACTTCAATAAATTAATGACCCAAAACATTCGGTAACACAAGGGAAGTCTGCTCTTTTGAACGTCAACCAGATCTCAGTAAAGTACATTCTTTATTTCTCACGAGCCTGTCCACTAGGTTACAACCATTATCCTTTCTATGACAAGTAATAATATTAAACATTCCTCATGATAAACTTGTCGGTCGAGAACCGCATTCAAATCAAATCAAACAAACTTATGTAAATTAAATACATTATGGCAATAAAAAATACTGAATCTTACAACAACATTTCTTGTGTATTGTACAATCGAGCAGAACGCATCAGCAAAAGAAACGGAAGATAATTTAATTAAATTAGGTCAGAGAGAGGAAAAGATCTTTTGCATTAAGGTGCAAGGAAAGCGTAACACAGCGGCATTGATCAGTAAACAGGAATTAATAAAAGGTGTTCGTGTGCCAGAATCTCTAGTTACAGTCAGAAATGGAGAAAGCATTCTTCCTATTCTAAATACACGAGACGAAGTAGTTGAATTTTTCTATGTTCCTTTCGAAGCACAGCCGAGGTCTAATCTGTCAGACGCATCAGCAACAGCTGAGTACACATCACATGTGTGAGTAGCTAATAACAAGCGAGACAGGTTTCAAAATACACACCTCCAGCGCGTCCATCTGTTAGTCTTTTAAAGGAGAACTTGGGATTAGACCCCTTGACTGCAAAAGAGAAACAGGTCATTTCTTAATTATGCTTGTTGTATAACGATATTTTCTTCCTCCCTGGAGATAAATTAACACATACAGATACAGTGAAACACGAAATTAAATTAAAGCCAGAAGCTATGGGGAAGATTATTAATTATTGATCTCATCGAATACCAGAGGCATTGAAATCGGTTTTAGATGAAGAGATAGATCATATGCTGGAACAGGTTATAATTAAACAATCTGATAGTGAAACTAAAACGTGCAGATCCTAGTCGTAAACAAAAATACCGAGTCTTTGTAGATTTCAGGAAATTGAATGAGATGACTGTAGGGACTTCATTTCCCATTCCTTTGATATCTGAGATCCTAGATTTCTTAGGAAATGCCAAATATTTCATAGCCCTTGATCTTGTGAAAGGCTACCACTAAATTTTGATACATGAAAAAGATCAACATATGACGACTTTAAGCAATAATAAGGGTCATTTCTGTTACGTCACCATGCCTATGGGATTAAGCTCAGCTCTGGATACCTTCCAATGCCTAATGAACCTGGTTTTATCTGGAATTCAAGGTGAGAAAGCATTTGTATATCTTGATGATTTATTGGTCTATAGTACCAGCTTAGAAGAACACAGAGATCAGTTGATGGATGTATTTGAAAGATTGAGACAAAATTTTGAAGCTCCAATCAGATAAATGTGAGTTCTTAAGACGTGATTTGATATACCTAGGGTACAGACTAACCAGTGAAGGGGTAACACCAGATCCCGCGAAATAGAAAAGGAGAAATACTATCCGAGACCAGAATTCACAAAGCATCTCAAAAGCTTTTTGAGTTTCACAGGGTACTACGGTAGGTTTATTGAGAACTATAGCAAGATTGCAAAGTCTCTATTCGAGCTATTAAAGAAGGAAGTTGCATTTTAATGGAATCCAAGAGCCGAACAAGCCTTTCAAACCCTTAAAGAGAAGCTAACATCTCCTCCGCTTCTTCAAGAAGAAGAATTCATAATTACAACCAATGCCAGTGGTCAATGGATTGGTGCAGTCTTATCACAGAGCCCAATCAGTAAATATAAGCTGATTGCATATGCCTCGCGAACTTTGAGAAAGGCAGAACAAAATTACAGTGTCAACGAAAAATAATTATTATCCTGGGTAAGGGCAGTCAAAATGGGGCTATTACAGCCACATATCAATAATCCCGTTCAAATTGTCCAATACTTGGAATTGATCAGAAATAATATTGCGAATAAAATGTTTCCAGTTTCTCTGAAGGAAGAAAATGGCTATCTTCTTTTGAAATTCATTACAATCGAAGTTTTCGTGTCACAGAATATTCTTAGTTATATTTCGAATGTCCCATTAATTGAAAGCAATCATATCAATCTATATAAAATGTTACCTTCGCTATTAAATCTTGATGATAATGGTCATTACCTGTATTTACATCCTGATCATTCATATTTTCTAATTGATCACTCTAAGCGTTTGTATGCAAAACTAGATCAAGACCAGTTAGATTGTAGACAATTGATGTCAGACTCTAGTATTAGTAAACAAAATTTTGTATTACGAACTACTTATGAAAACTCACCGTGTGAGATTCGACTCCTGCAACCATTAGGGACAATTCATAATGATTGTGTAAAGAAAATAGCCGTGGTTAATGATAGTGTTTGGACGGCCATTAGCCGAAACGAATGGGTATTTATAGTACCTCATAAAGAGAGTGTAACAATATTATGAAGTAGTGAACCTCCCATGGATGTCACCTCTAAGTGTACTGGAAAATTAACATTCTTTGGCAAATGTAAAGGCTACGCTAATTCGATAATGATTCAGTCAGAGCAATATATAAGAACAAATGTAACTACTCATGATGTTATACCCAATTTTAAACTAGACTTAGACTGTTGTACATTAAATAAAGACAACCATAATCTTTCAGAGTTAAGGTTAGCATGGAAATTAGAGGCAGTAATACGACACCTAGACGACCTCAAGGTCGCTGGGTATAAAATAGAGGAACTGGAAGATGAAATTGAGAGATAGGAGCAATCCAAATCTAATGACCTTTGTAAGTCCAGATATTCCGTAATCTCTTATGTATGTACCATTGTAATAATTTTGATTGTATTATTTTGCCATTGTAGACACTGTAAATGTCTTAGAGATTGTTCTAAGTATGTGTTGCGCAATAAAAATGAGTGTTGTGGCAGAGTTTGTCTGCACTAGTCTTGTGTAGTTCGCGAACAAACTAGTTCGGAAGAGCGCTCCCACGAGCGAACTACGCGAACTAGTTCCCGGATCTCTCGCTCCTTAGTTCATTAGTTCGTTCGATCCTTTCCCAAAGACCAACTGTTTTAGTTTATTATCTAAAAGGTAACACAGTTCGCAGTGGACACATTTCACTGAAGAGACAGATATAAAAATAAAAAAATGTAACTGTTAAACATTAATAATTATTGCAGAAGTCAAAAACGGAAACTTAACATGGAATGTGAAAACAAAACACACTTTGATCCCATTAACACTTAAAAGACAACTATCAGTAACCACAACTATTATAACAAGGATGTGGGAAGATTCTCTTTTTTAGGTAAGGGTGTCAGGGATTGGAATGAGTTACCAAGAGAAATGATGAATAATTTACCGAAAACTTTGAATGAATTTAAAGATAAAACATGTAGAGGGCAAATGTAGGTTGGTGCAGGATAGGGGGAAGATGGGTGTGTAGGGAAATTGCCACCGGAGCCTGTGCTCCATTGCAATTAAATTAAATTAAATTAAATAACAAAGAAGAGGGTGCGTGAAGTAGCGCTAGCAAAGCGAGCGAACGAGCTGTCTTTCTGGAATTCCAGAGCGGAGCGACCTAGTTGGCGCTACCAGTCGCGAACTAAACACAGCGCTACAGCTCGCGAACTAAACTGAGCGGTACCGTTCGCGAACTAAATTGAGCGCTACCGTTCGCGAACTAAACTGAGCGATACCGTTCGCGAACTAAACTGAGCATTCCTGGTCGCGAACTATCACCATTCGCCGCTAGGATTACCAACATTTTTTTCGGTTAGTGGTAGAATGTTTTTTTTAGAATAACCTATAAAAATATAGTACACTTCAAAAATATAATATTTTACGAAAGAGTAGAAAAGGACAAAGGATATGTTTTCTTACTATTTTATTTTTTAAGCTATATGTTTTGCACTACTTGTATCTTTAACAATTTTCTGTCTACAGTAAAATTGTAATATGCTTTATTGCTTTCAGTTGTTAAATTAATGTCGATCAAATGCTCAATTGTACTAATGAAATACTGCTCTTACTTTTACTTGGATTTCGTGTAATATTGTTATTTCAGCTCACTTTTTTCTCATAAATTTAGAACCTCTAATATTGTATCACAGCCATCAAATGAAACGTCGTGTTTTAAATTTAATTTTTGTATTTTCTATAGCCAATTCCTTTAGTTAAAATCTAACTATTTACTAAGATACTCCAGACTTTTATCAACGAATACTAGAGCATTATTTTTAATATTATCACTTTCTGTGGAGAATTAGGCTTCTAAAGGCTTTTTCTTGTTTTCTTAACAAAAGAAACAGTATCTTTTACATTTTTCTAGCGCTGATTTTAAAGCTGACATAATATAATACTTATCTCAATCTGTTGGTTAACAGATTTGTGAAAGTTATGTAAAGAAATGACTTGCGAAATTCAAAAAGATTTTAACTTTTGTGTCTTCATCAGTTTCATTCGTCGCCAAAATATTGTGAATGTGTGTTGGATTATCCTCCCCTACACTAATAAAAAAATAGCTCAATGACTTCCAGTTTACTGGAAATTTACGCACTTTCGTTATTGTTACCACTTTCTCATTCAAGGGTCACTGTCATTTTTATATGGCTAATTGTTAGGTATCGCATTGGAAGTATTACTGTTACTTTTCTTAATAATATAGGTAATATTGTTTCTGTCATATAGCACTTAACTTGTAGCCAATAGTAGAATTATATTTTGTTCATGATTTCCAAAACTATATTTAAATAAAAAAAAGGCGATTACTTATAAACAGGTATTTTAATTCATCAAATAAACGCATTTATAATATTTTATAAGTAATGTTGTGTTGTTGTTGGGGTTTAAGGGCGCGTCGACGGCGAGGTCATTAGTGCCTTTTATAAGTAATGTTTCTTCCATGAACTAATAAAAAAATCCATTTAATATTCTACGAATGCATGTAAATTAAATAGTAAAAACAGCACGGTTATTCAGTTTACCCATTTGTGCAAAGGACAATGAGCACTTTGGTTTATCGGCGGCAACTGATCATGCTAATGTCATTGGAAAGGGCTATTACTAAGCATTAACTTTTGTTAAGAAGGTCATATTAAATTCCATTTAGAAACGACAAAAAAAGTGATTATGTCCTAATAAAACTGACATATCAAACAAAATAGCGTGTGCAGCAGCGGTAGCAAGGCGAGCGAACGATCTGTTTCTCTGAATTCGAGACGCGAACTAACGAACTAAAAGAGCGAACTAGTTCGCGAGGGAGCTGCGAACTAAACTGAGTGCTCTTCTTCGCGAACTATAATGCGCAAGTCTAGTCTGCACACCACAGTACTAAATCAAACAGACGCCTCACAAGTGAGAAACGTAAGACCTCGGCGTCCTATTCGTCTCAGTATTGAAGTGCAAGCTGATAACGAAGAAGAAATAGTAGTATTCCAACATAATCCTTCTGTGTTAAGTAGCAATTTAGATAATCCAGAACCAGGTTCTAGGGACACTAGATCAACTAGACGTTAGAAATATTGTACTTATAGGGGTTAAACACTTACTTGATATAGAGAACACTCCAAATATTGTTTGTTTCAAGGGCGGGGGGAGGCAAGAGAAAACTGATAATATGCATGCTACAAAAAAAATTATTAATGGAATACATAAATATTCTATTAATTAATTTATTTATTTACCAATGGACACATTAATATATATATAATTATGCTAATAGTAATTTTCGAGCTACTTCATCTGCAATTTTATCAAAATTTTATTATAAAAAGTTTCTATATTAACTAAGCATACACAGACAGTTTAAATGGTTCTCTGGCATCGTTGATCTCAGTGGAGAGAAGGACTCTCTGTGTTGCTTGTTGCACAAGGTTGAGCCAAGGAAATTAGGATTGCGTTTTTTGCCGCAGAAAATGATATTTTCGCCTCATTTAACTCTTTCATAAGATTTAGTTCTCAAAGATTTTCTGTTCTCATACCCTTGTCTTTCAATATTTTATCCATAGTTCGATTTCATAATCAAAAAAATTTATGTTATAGTATTGGAAGAAACTTTGTCATTTTTTTAATCAACCAATGACATACTTAATCTTTTAGTGGGATACAGCTAGGGATTGTAATTCAGCAATGCGGGAACCCACATCATTTGGCAGTCTAGCTGATCTAGCACAAAAATTAAACGGATCCGTAATCCGTAAAATGGGATGAAAACATTTTTCAGTCTTCCACCTTGTCCCCCTGTCGTCACTTTCCGGTCCGACTAGGTCTTTACCGGTTGTATCGTCCCATTTACCTGTACCTGTCACGTTGACATTTGACTCACGGTAACAAATGTGTGTTTATGTCGTCCTTCGTGATCGTAAATAAATAGATTCACTTTTAAATTTTAAAAGAATTCCAGTGTGCATTACTGTAATTTTAGTTATGTCGTTCTATTTAAAAACTAGCTTCCAGATTGTTCACACAAAAAAGTAACAATTAGAGTTGTTTCTGAGGAGAATGTAGAAACAATACGAAAAGAAGGTAAAAATATTGACAGCTATTTCAAAATCTATTGAATAAATGACGTGTTAAAATGTTTTTGTTACAAACTGTATTTGAGATATTTCTTTTCATAAAAAGGATTTCAGTTTCCTAATTCTGCTAATTCTATAAGATATATAATAACAAAGTTTTCAAATACCGTAAAGATTGACATAATTGTTCAGTTTGAATATTTCCTGAAACAAAGATTTTCATTGGGTTTTTGATGAGTGGACGTCACACAAAATCACCCATATTTGTACGTTTATGGTCAATGCAAAGAAACACATTTTAACATCAGCTTGCTTGGAATACGCAGTTCGTGCACAAAGAAGCATTGCATCTATTTGGTCAAAGAACGACTGACAAACTTTACTGTTGCTGATGAAACTGATGTTATCGGCAAAAGATCTGATGGAACAAGCATCATGGAAAACATTATGCTTTTGTACCTGCAATTGTACTTTTCACACATAACACAATTGGCAGTTGTCGAATGTTTTATACCCCTCCCCCCACCCTAAAAAAAGAAAACTACTGAAAGAAATTGAAGACACAAAAACAACTTTGACTCGAATGTAGACTACAAAGACCTTGACGCCACAATTAAATCACAAAGCGTGACCGTAACACTGGTTCATCCACATACTGAGGTAATTCCCAGATATAATGATCTCAAAAATAAAAATAAAGTTTTTAATTTTTTCAAAAATTTATGATCATTTCAATCAAACCAACTAATGAGGAGGCAGAAGGGCGCTTTATTGGCTGCTTGCTATATACGTAATTTTTTGCAAATAAGGTGATAGTTTCAGTGCTAATTAGATAAATAGACTATTTTTCAAATTGACTTGATTTACTGTGAGGCATGTAATGTGATCTTAAACTGATACCACAATTGATTACAGTAGAAACTACAATTATCCGAATCGCTGATTATCCGAATCGCATTTTTAATTAAGATGGAACATATTTCGAAAAAGCTTCCCCTCTTCCATAAAAACCAACCCAAAGCTTGGATGACTGCAGCATTGTTTACAGAGTGGTATGGCGAAATTTTCATCCCTGAATGAAAAATCACCAAAACTCTCTTTGAAAAGAAGGAATAAAGTGCTTTTGGTTGTTGATAATGCACCAACACATGAAACCGAAGAAGTTTTGGAAAGAGGGAATGGTCAGTTTAAAATAACCCAATCAATGGAACAGTCTGTTACCGAAGCCATGAAACGCAGTTACAGAAGGCACTTTTATGGAAACTTTTGGTGGACGGCGATGAAGGAAGAGGTGTGTTGGCTCACCACAATAAATAAATTTGAAAGACAGCGTTTACATGGTGGCGGAAGCATGGAGCTTCGTTAATGCAATCACATTAAGACGTGCGTGGAACAAGTTGAAAGGTATACCAACTGAAGAAGAGAAGGAAAAGAAGAAAAAGGAAAAAGAAGCTCAAGAAAAAGAAAGGGAAGAAACAGGAGAAGATGTGGATGACGTGTCACTAGAAGAATTCAGAAACATTCTTTTGAAAATTCCTGGATGTTCAGAAATTAGTGCTGAACATATAGATTCGTGGGTATGAAATTCTGAATGACGATGAAAGTGTGAGAGAAGGAAATGTCGAGGAAGAAATTGACCTCAATATCGAAGTTGAAGCAGACACAGAACCATCCGCGTTGATGTGAATGGAGCGTCAGTCCAAGTGTGACCACATGCAACTTCTCACTGTCAAGCGTTGGGCGACTAGGTTGCCCGAAAAAGGATGAGTACAGTCAAACAGCTCACTTTGACAGAGATGTTCAGCAAGCAATGACTTATTTACAGTACAGCACGTACATACATACTGTATTAATGTACTACCATGCTCATATTAATCCGAAGGACTTGAATTGCACATCGCTACATTTCCTCCTGGGACTTATTCAACCAATTATACACATCTACGAAGACAGTACTATACCCTGGAGGTGGTACAGTCTCACGACTATTAAAATTGAGCCACATCCACCGCCCATAAGACGAAATACATTTCCGCTTTTTTATTTCATAAACCGAAATAGTGATTACATTTTGCCAATAAAAGAGTTATAGGAACATCGAATACGTTTCATTTACTGTTTTAAAGACATTTTACAGTTATTAAGTGTTCACACATTACACGAAAGTTACCAATCTCAAACAAAATGCTGGTTTTTTAGCAAGTACTGGATAACAACAAAATGCAGATTTTATACTCGTCTACTACAACTTAAAATGACTCGAAATTTACGTTAATATTCAACGTTTGCTGTGTATTATAATTTTTGAAAACAGTACAGACTTATCTAAGAGTTCAGTCAAATATATAACACGTAACAAGATTTCGTATTTAATAATTTTGGCAGTGGTCTTGTGAGTATTGCCTGTAAAAGCAATTCTTTTAGTTCTGTCGTTTCTTGAACGGACTTAGCATGGAACAATAGAAAAGAATCATAACATTAATGTTCTGGCTGACGAGAGACACTGTCAACACAGCATGCGTGAATAGGATTTGAAAGACACTTTTCTATTAAATTTAACTTCACCGTAAAGATTTCTGTCACTCAACATTTCCCATTTTTTCTAGGGCTCATAACAAAGTCGGACGATTGATCATTGATGTGATACATAATGATAACTGTTTAAAAATAATCAAGGAACTAAATCAACCTAATGTGTCTATTGTGCGAAAAAGTTTTTTTTAGCTAATGTCCTTATTGTGCGTCAACGATAATTTCTATACTGTGTGGTAAGCAAATGAGAAAAGAAATGGAAAGTGACTGTTCTTACGAAAAAAATTCTCATCAAAGAAGAACATAAAATTCAAACTTCCATATTTAAAAACATGCTGCTCCGACTAGTGATAGCTAATGATATAATTGATGCATAACCCCAACTGGGTATTATTCGTGGCATGGAGTTTTCTTCCCTGTCCTATCGCATTGACCGCTATCTCTGGGAGTCCGTAAAAAATTCGGTTTGCGGTAAGGGGCAAAATCGTTAACCGTAGCACAAAAAGAATATACGTTATGAAAGAAGTGCAGAAATTTTAAAAGTTAATTCTGACACATATCACCATTGCTGAAAAGTTTCTTTAATTTTATTTCTTAAATTTAAAATTCCAAGAAATGAACAGTAAATTCCAGGAACGAGGAAAGATAATGCCTGGCTCGTTATTAGTTTCTCCTACCTCAGATTCCGTATCTGGTAAGCCTGACGCTATGACGAAATTCGTTGTTATTCTTAAATAAAGTCACTATTGTTTCAAAGGCACGGAAGAGGTTAGTATTCTAAAAACGTAAACGAATTCGGCAACGATATTTGAGAAATGGTAATTCCTCATTCCGTTGAGTAATTTCGAGAATTTTTGATAGCCAGATCGTAAGTGTAAATTGACTACTGTCTAGTGCCACTGATGAAATTTACCCTTCACCCAATTCATTCAGCTATTAATTAATGTAAAATTCCGGAAAATAAACAATAACTATCAGGAACGAGGAAAGATAATGCCGAGCTGTTTATGTGTTGTAGCTACCTCATCTTCCGTCTCTGGTAAGCCTGACGCGATGGGTCGGGAAGTGTGTCATATTCGCGGATGCAGATCCCGGAAGCTAGTGCGTTGTCTCGTTGTTCCACGGTTCAAGTCGCGCCGCGGGAAAAAGTGGTTAAACGATGCGTTATGTTTTTCTTGTGTTACCCGTACACTGAGACAGTAAAAACGTATTATGCACCTATTGAGACGTTAAAATTACAGATTTCTGCCTGTATCATTTGAGCAATCAAAATTCATTGTTATTTTTCTGTAAATTCATTATTATTGCAAAGGCCTGGAAGATATTAGTTTTTTTTTTTTTTTTTTTTTAAACGTAAACGAATTGGTCCAAGGTGGTTGAGAAGTGGCAATTCCCCATTCCTTTGAGTATTTTCGGATTTTTTTTTTTATTTAAACCGAAATTTTTTTGGCTGGAACGTGAATGTGACTTGACTACTGTCTAATGCCGCTGAAGAACTTTGTCTATTTGTTTCATAAATAGTAACACAATCAAGATTTAATTGAAAACTGCTGGTATCTGTATGTAGTGACATATTAACTCATTGTATGCTGAATTGACGCTAAAGTAAATACAATCATGTTGTGGATACTGAAATTTGTAACAATCTAGTCTTAAAGTATAAATTGTTCGCGATCATTCATTTCGCCAAAGTGTAAAGCAAAAGGTTTGTTTCCTCATAGTTGTGGAAAAACGATAGCTAGTATATAGACGTCATAACATCCACGAGGACTATGAGAAAGAAGAGTGTTTTTTATAAATATCCTACGTTTAATTTATTCTAAACAAAAATCTATCAGTTCCTAAATTTTTTAAATTTTTTGTCTCAAGATAGATATCATAACAGAAAGAATTAATGACACTTATTTTTTCGTAATGTTTTGTTAATAGAAAACTTAAAAAAATTATGTGTCAGCTGATAGATGACGATAGCACTACCAAGCGCCACATTGTATTTCATTATAAGGATTTGTAATTTGTCTCAGTTACACTCGGCAAGTGATGTGTGGTAGGATCATCATGAGGAAATAGGGCTGTTTACACACAGCGTTGAACGCGCAGACTTTCCGTGAACGGCTTGTATGGAATATCCATTCCCAGGATATTCCTACTTCTTAAAGAATGCATAATCATTAATTTTCTATATATACTCGTACAGTCTTTGCATTAAATGTGGACAGCGCTGTCATGTTCTATCAATCTTTTTCAACAATCTGGCATCAATCTCATCCCAGGAAAGAGTAAGGCAATGCTGGCTCCGCCTTTTGGCAATATCATTGGGGGATATTTCATTCAGAGCCATCTATATTTCAGATTATTCATTTCCGTAAGTCAATGCATGAAACAAAACTGGAATTAAGCTGACGATTCATAATGGCGGGGTAGTTCATCAACCTTCCCCTACATGTCAATAACACTTTAAATAAATTCAGATCGTAAAACCTATCGCAAAAGTTGCAATTAACGGGAATGCATTAAAGCGAGGCAAAAAATAACCCCTAAGGCTCCGTTCTGCTTTTTACTACAACTGAGTAGCGTACAACGTTAACGATCATTATTTACATACTGGTTTGGCTAATTCCTTCCGATAATATTTCACTCATAATGTGGTCTGTGGACAAACCATTTTCGAGGAGGTAGAATTTTTAGTACTATGAAACTACAGAAACAAGAGATTATTTCGGAAAAGATTGAATGAAACAGTCTTCCAAGGCAGCATTGTTAACAAACTGAGGAGTAGGTATCTAGCTTGAGCGGGGGGGGGGGGGGGTCCTGTAGTTAGTGTTGGGGTTTTCTGAACCTGCGGTTCAAGGTTCAAGTCCACGTATTTCATATTCTTTTAAATTTTTTCCCCCTTTTATAAGTTCCGAACCTACACTATGCTTATGCATATTATATATTCTTGATTCCTTCCAAACTGCCTCAGGGAATAAGATACTTAAGGAATCTCTTATAACCGAAACTATCAAATGATTTTTAACCAACTACCAACATGAAAGTAAACACTTTTGCGGTGGCAGCGCTGAAAGAAAGCTACTCTGGTTCCCAGCCACGCCGAAATCAGATCGTCTGTCCCATTTCCAACTGTACACGTTTATCGAAAATAATCATTTCACAGTAGAACGAATTTCACGTTTCAGAAACAATTAATTTATCGTTGGAATTATGTCTCTAATTTTAAGCCAAGTCTATTAGTAATTCTGTATGTAGTCTATAATGATCATACAGCGTCGTCAAGGAAAACAAAAATATAATGTAAAAACATTAAAGGAAATCGCATAGAACTAAATATTAGTACTGTAACAAATTAAATGACCATTGTCACTAAAAAATTTAAAACCAGGTTATTATCGTAGGACTAGCATAAATTCTTTTATTACTGGTATAAGTAAAGAAAGTTAATTGAGAATCGGGATTGAAGTAGAGAGTTCTAAAATTACTGTTGTACAGCGTAGCGACCTGATACCTGCGGGATTTAAAAACTCATTACTTAATAAATCATACAATTTTTGTGTTATTCTTTGTTTGCGATTACTTCAGCATAATAACATAAATAGATACCACCATTTGGCGAAGAAGGATGTCGCCACTCGTGTGAGTGTTCTTTAGTCTCGTGTGTGAAGTAGAACGGTGACTTTTCGTCACCCGTGATAGTCGACTCCAAAATAGACTAAGCCGCAAAAATTCAAACAAACTCAGCCTACCGGTAAAGAAAGTTCGACACTGCCTTAGTACCGAAGGACCGAGCGTAGTGGATGAGCCTTAACGCTCTTGCCTCGCATTCGGGAGGAGGCAGGTTTGAATACCCGTTCGACTATTAGAGGCGGAAAAAGACTAGCAAGGATTTCACCAATGGCCTTTAAGGAACCTGTGACATTACAGTTACCTTCCGCCGCTTCAAAGTAGTATCTCTGGAGCGGAGAGCCATGGAGGAAGGAAATATATGGAGGAGAAGTGACGTTAAATCGGTGAAGCAGGCTCTAAACTCTACCGCATGGCGGCAGCAGCGGTATTGCGCTTCCAAACATTGCGATGTTCCCAGTATATCCCGAAAACTAAGCAAGATATCGAAAAATTTTATTCTTTATTTTCGATTTGTCTCGTCGTGTTACATAATAATCGAACATTAAATTTGACTTTTGCGAAATTTTTCTTCTCCATTTCAACTCAAGAAACCTCACTTTTGATACAGTATATCTCTAGAACTAGGTGAGATATCGAAAATTTTTATTCTTTATTTTTCATTTGTCTCGTCTTTTTAAATAAGAATCCATCATCAAATTTGACTTTAACCAATTTTTTCTTTTGAATTTCAACCAAAACCATTTCACATTTGGGACAGAATATCTCGAAAACTAAGCAGAATATCAAAAAATTTTATTCTTCATTTTTTATTTGTCATATCGAGTTACATAATAATCCATCACCAGATATCGGCGTCACCTTTATCCTAGAGTCCCCTTGAGGTTTTTGTACATATTCCCCGTGTCTGTATGGAAGTGGCCATGCCCCCTCCACTCCGGCCATGCCCCCCCACTCCTCCTCCGCCCTGCTTCACTTCAATGCGTGGTGAAGGTCTCTTGCGTCGTCTCCATATATTTCCTTCCTCCATGCGGAGAGATACATTATTTTCTAAAAGTCAGTCGCCAGCTAGTAATGGTTGCGCACGGATTGTCGCAGACAGCGGATCGCGTACCGCGGCTCACTTATTGTAGGCATTAGCCGATATAGGTTCGGTATAATGTGTTTTCCTATATTGAACTGTGTGTAAGAAGAAGTTTATGTCTTAAATAAGAACTGTGGTTATGAAATTGAGTGTTTGAACAGTAAATAAATGAACAGTGAAAACCAAGTTGTGTTGGTGTATGTTTTAGCGGGAAGAAGATACGAACTGTAATTTTCCTTTTATCACAAGAATTCTGCAATCTTTCGGATAAGAAGTTTCGATAGCTATACTTTGAAATTTTGATGGTGGCCAAACCGTTCGCATGTGCTTGACGTGTTTTTCGTAATAAACTTGCTATGAACATAATTGCTCTTCTTGATGTTGCTTACTGACTTTTATTAATTATTATCCTAATTACTTCTGGGGACGGTTTTGGTTTCACTGTCTGGCGACCGGGTACTCGAACTATAATTAATTCTTACTAAATAAATGTCTTAAACTACTTGCAGTGAGTAGATCAGAATCAAACCATAACTTAAAATTAATATCCACCAACGAAGGACAGACGTCTTACAAACCATTCCGGTATTCACATAGAGTGGTTTGGGGAAACCGTTGAAACCGAAATCTGGATGGCCTGACTAGGATTCCAACCTGTGTCCTCCCGAATGAGAGGCCACAGCGTCTACAAGAATGCGTGTGTCGAATGGTGATGACATAGAAAATTGTATAATTGTTCAGCCCTTAAAACGATGTATACATTGAAGAAAGTAAATTGAAACTTTGCTTGGGAGATCTTAGATTTTGGATTTCCTTCTTACTGGTGTACTACAGAAAGTAATCGAAGGTATTATAGATGACACGACTTGTCGATTGTCTTCTTCTTACTTTTGGTTAGCAGTTTTTATCATTACAGTGACCGGTATTTTTCCGAGAAGTTCTTAGCTACTGATTGATGATAATGTGAAGAAACATTTTTTGTTTTAGTCATGGATATTTTGAAATTGACAGAAAGTTCGAGTAACAAATTAATTAGAATATACAAGCAGAGGAATGTAAGTCTGCAAGCAACCATGATTATTTTTTAAAAAAAAATTAGTGGCTTTAGCATCTACAGAAAAGTTGCAAATTTCAGGATGGTACACAGCAGCGTTTCAGCGTTTCTTTCCAACACCGTTGTAATTAATTCATAAGACTGAAATTAATATGAAGCACCGCCTGTGGGCAGTAACACCGTATGTAGCGGTATCGACATGACCACAGAATGAGTGAAACAACTTGACATTGGAGCGACCCAACTCTTATCCGGGCGAAGCCGTGCACCTAGCACAAATATACTGTAAATTCAAGAGTAATAAATATTTTATCAAAAATTAGCTCTTACACTATTGACTTTTTAACTATCGCTTAGTGGTAATAAAACTAAATAAACACGAACGAATGGGGCTAATTATACTTATTACATAAAAGTCGTACTATTCGTAGGTACTGTATATAATATTATTAAATGCCGTTGTTAGCCTTACAGTAAATACAATTTAATTACTTTTAAAAAAACTTCCTTAAATCCATTAATATTAGCTCCGGCAATGTCGCAATATAAATAATATGAAGTGTTGTTGGCGTGTCGAGTCAGCCTGCAGTCAGTTGCTATTTAGGCACGCGACAAAGGCGCCTCAATACTTGGTACGCGCGCATTTAAGACGAATGTGTCTGTTTTCATGTTGGCTCATGCGATACAGCGACAGAGTGTTAGTAGGATCAGCACGAGGCCTCACCAGCAGCCGTTTTATAGGCGCTAGAATCCGTCACTGAGGGTACGCGAGAGAACTAATTCCACCTCTACTATCAAATTGCGAATACCCGGATACCCACACTACGCCCCCACCGCGGAATCGGGCTCTTCCGAATCACCTTCCATTACAGCGGGGACGGTGAGGCAAGGCGCCTTTCGCCAGCACTTATGGTGGAACCGCGCGGAGGCGGCGTCCGCCACGAACCAGGCCCAAGACCGTTCCAAAACCTGGCCGTATGGCATAAAACTCTCTGTGATTCCTACGCGCAACACCCGGCCCCACCCAGACCACGCAGGGTGGGCGCAAGCTGTAGGGGCCGAGCGTCACGCAGAATGCCCCTTCGCATGATCCACCACGCCAGCCGACCGAACATACCGTCATTGAATACGCAGCTTCCCACACTAGGGCATGCTCCTAGTGCACTTTTCCCACACCCGCCTGACACTCGTGTCCAGTGCTAGCACGGGCTCCCACGCATTCGTCCAAGCCCCACAGAGCACCGTCGTAGCGCACGATCCCGTTGCAGAGGCCCGAAGGTCCCCACAATATTCACAGTGTGAATGCTGCCCCACCCCAGGTAAAACCCATGCACTACCAGTCCACAATTATATAGTGGACCTACAACGGAAACATTAGAGACGGTTCCCACAGCAGGGATCCTACCCCTTGTAGCTGATTGGTCGCTTGGGCAGATTAATTGCTTACCTTTGTAATGATAAAGTGGTGTCTGCTAGCGGCGATAATGCACTAGCAGCTTGGTGTGGGGTAATTGTTGTTCGTCTAGGTATCAATGGATTGCAGGTTCTTCTACTAATAATTCACAAAGTCGCCATATAGATAATCTTTCAATTTATTCACCGAACATACAATTTCTAAGCCACCACCACCAACGATTATAATTTGACCGTATATAAAAGCTATCCAGGACTACTTCTCCTACAAACTGCAAGTTCTGAGCTACACTATTATCACTTGGTTTGGATGCTTTAGTTCAACGCCCACGAGTTCACTGCTATTTACGAAACACTGCCGCTTATCTGCACGACGGCGACGTACTTATAATGTTTTATCAGGTCCACACAATAGTGCCAGATGCACCGCCAAACAATCACTGCCCCGCGCAACCAACCATGACTGACCTCCAAGACAATGAGTCACAGGCTGCCCTCAACAATCCAACTCGCATCTCGCGTCACACTTTCAACAATCGGATCGTCCTGATTCCACCGCTCAACACGAACACACACATGGCTTTTATACTGTCTCGCCACAATCCCGCTTGGGTTTAATTTTTCCTATTTGGAAATAATGGTTTACAATGGCAAAATTTAAACCAACAACTCATAGAGACTGTATTGGCATGAATGTGTCTCGATATATTTACCAAATTCTTACTTTTAAAGGTGGTGGTGGTCAACTAAATACATATCTTCTATTACATTTCAGTGTTAGGACAATGTTAGTTTACAACAGAAGTGACCCATTTAAAATAATGTCCAAAATACACAAA